>CM035840.1:181185799-181421736 GCA_020510985.1 Pholidichthys leucotaenia | reverse complement strand
AAACCATCACTACTTTGACCAGAACATCTGTCAAGATATGGTCACCGCCTATGTCGATGGTTGTTCTTTTCACCATGAAACTCACATTCGTGCTGGTGTGGGTGTGGCATGGCTGAACAATCAGCCTTGTGAACCCCACAACTATCAACTGGGTTCCCAATCATCTCAATATGCGGAAATCGCAGGTGTGCTCATTACACTGCAACTTGCTGTAGACCATGGCATTCGCACATTGGTCATCTGCACTGACTCCAACTACGCACGCCTCAGTTTCACTTGTCATTTAGCACTCTGGAAGACCAAAGGTTTTGTAACCGCAAACCACAAACTGGTTAAACATCAAGACCTTTTCAAGGCATGTGATCACCTGGTCACCTCCAACAACCTCCAGGTGTACTGGAAAAAGGTCAGAGGTCACTCGCGCACACCAGGTCAGGACAAAGAATGGAATGACCTTGTGGACTCACTTGCAAAACAAGGAGCTATACAAGGCACACCCTGGTCCTTTGATTCTGCTCAGGTGCCGACTTCACAGTCCCACCCACCCACCCCTACAGTCTGCGCAGTCACTAGGGCCCAGACTAACAGGGCCCAAGACATGACACAAACCACAGGCCCCCTTGCGGTTGACCCTGTTTTCACTGACGCTGACCTTATCTCTCTTCAAACCCTTGACCCTGCGATCCATAAAATGATACAATACATCTCAGATCCTGCAGTTAATGCACCATCCGACTCGGATCTCGCTGACACTCCAGACTTGAAGCCACTTTTTGCCGCACGATCATCCTTGCAGCTGCGAAATGGCATTCTAGTTCATGTTTCCGATGAACTCCCTACGCCTGCGCTTGTGGTCCCTCGTAACCAGAGGGGGGTGATGATTGTTCATGCCCATGATCTCCCAACTGCAGGACACAAAGGCGTCAAAGCAACGTACAACGCACTCAAACAAGTGGCATATTGGCCATACATGCGAAAGGATGTAGCCGACTACATAAAGGGATGTCTCGTATGTTGCCAGTTTCAACCAACCAACCCGATGCATCGAGCACCCCTACAGAAAAGAGGCATTTCATTCCCATGGTCTGACCTCCAAATTGACTGGGTAGGTCCCCTTCCACGGTCAGCCAGAGGAAACAAATACTTCCTCACAGTCACATGTGCTTTCACCAAATGGGTCGAGTGCCTGCCTGCTCCTAATGACACGGCAGAAACCACGGCCTACTTGTTGATGAACCACGTATTCTCTAGGTTTGGTCTGCCAAGCCGAATCAACTCTGACCGCGGCACTCATTTCACCGCCGAAGTCATGCGACAACCGTGGGAAACCTTGGGAGTTAAAGCTAACTTCCATATTAGCCACCACCCACAATCCTCCGGACAGGTTGAAAGAACCCACCGAACTGTGATCAACATACTGAAGAAGTATGTTTCACCACACCAAAAAGACTGGGATGTAAAGCTCCCGCTGGTCTTAATGGCCATCCGAGCCACACCCCATGAAGCTACGGGGGTGTCACCTTTTGAAATGATGACAGGCCGGCAAATGACTTTGCCCCTGCATTTACTCTACCAACCTGGAGAAGCCAGTGTTGCTACAGCTTACACTACTCACCAGTACATGACTGACCTGACCAAACATCTCCGACAGACTTTTGCCTTTGCCCAAAAACATTTGGACCGATCAGCTGAAGGACGCAAAGCCTACTACGATCAGAAAGCCTCACATGACGAACTCCAAGTGGGAGACGAGGTTTTCTATTATGCTTTCATTCCTCAGACAGGACAGACCAACGCACGAGCAGGAAAACTCGCTCGGAAGTTCCTCCCCAGGTGGACAGGTCCACACACGATCACAGATAAACTCTCTCCGGTCGTTTACCAAATCAAAATAAGCAAAGGTCGCCAGGACCCCATCTCCAAATGGGTCCATCGTAATCAAATCAAAGCTTACGAAAACCCCATGGGACTTGTCGGGGACAACACTGTTCCATTAAGTCAGTAAACAAACCTAAAATCTTGTTTGCGCCCGATAGATAACTGTTAGCTGACGATCAGCCTCAGACATTCTCGGTCGCATTTCTCTTCCTCAATCAGGTAACTGCATTAAACCTTCAAAAGGAGAAAGTTAACCCAAACTAACTGACTTCCTTAAAATCTAACCTTAAAAGACCCCGCAAAATTTCTTTCAGTATCATCAAGTTACTATTTCAAAGTAGTACAAACAAAATCAACAACATCACTAGCTAAGGCAATAATCACAAAACCCTCTAAAGGTGATAAACACTAATAGCTTAGAGCTCAGCCTCTAACAAAGTTGTTCCACCTCTAAGAATAACTTTCACCTACCACTCAGGTACCTCAAGAAAAGGAAAACTGACAAGAAGCTCAAGATTAAAATGACTCACTTCTATTTGTTGACCAGGACGATGGCCCTCCTGTTTTTCAGTTTAGCCCTCTACCTAGCACTCTCACCTACTTTCGCCCAGTTAGAACTGGACAGAACCCAGACAAGAAGTCAACAATCCTTAAGTAGATTCTCAACCACGGCCTCATCATTAGGGCCCCTTGCTACCCTTAGCACGTCTACTGTTAAATCAGTCAACACCGCTACACTGAAATGCCAGACAGTTGAACCACCAACTGTTACCAAAACTTTGCAAGATACTGTGTTGGTTTTGAATGTTTGCTCCAAAGCCTCATTCAAACTCAACAAGGTCTTGGACTTGTCACTCTTCATGTTAGAGGGTGACCTTGCTCACCCACATCTAATGTCTGTGTTTCTTCGAAAGGTAGCTAAAAATATTAGACTTTCAGCTAACACTTTGACAACGAGTCTGCCTTCACCGCTTCTTGCCCCTGTTTCAGATGTCACAAATTTATTCCTCATTGCCACTCAAAGAACAATGATGACTCCCCATGCTCGCTCAGTCTTCCAGAACAAAGGTCTCAAGCACCCTCTGAGTAAGACCTCTGTGGAACCATGGTTTAGTCCAAATAAACCAATTCAATTCGAACCTCATTGAATTAACTCAATATTGCTTAACCTAAACATCTACCTCAGATAAGCAATACATTTTTGTTTTGCATTCTTTGTTTTGACTTTTATTTTTCTTTATTTTTAGAATTTTTAAAAGTTATATGCATGCTTATATACAAACCTATATTTTTATATATAGCTCTTGCACTCCATCTTGATTTTTGTACCCATTCAAACTATTTTTTTTTTTTTTTTTTTTTTACAACTATGATAGCTATTTCATTGTAGACCAAGATTCCTACCTCAGGTATGTAAGACTACGCACTTATTTTTGTAGCTAGAATTTTTGAGTCATTTCAAGACCTATGCCTTAGCTTACTACTCCAAGTCAATTTTATAATCTACATTTGTCCATATTCAAATTATTTTTTTTGAAATTCATGGAAGTCCTTCCAGTAAACCAAAGTCAAAGATCTGTACTTAGTAATAGATACTGTTTGCATGCTAGTGTGTATGGACATCACACAAACCTTTTAACCCAGTATTTAGGTCAAGTGTTGCCAAGGAGACGAAGCTGCCATGGATGTGTACCGACGCTGACCGATGCTCACCATCGCTACAAAGGGGGGAACTGTAGCATCATCGTCCTCCTCAAAACCAAGACAAGATCACTTCTCTCCAGTTTACAGGAATTTCAATTTATGCATTACACAGGAATATCACCTTTCTGCCTTCTCAGGAATATCACTGGCTTTTTGCTGACTCATGCAGGCTTCTTCCAGACCTGACCAAAGATGCTTGCTTTCCCAGGACCCCAATGTAAACAATTGCCACTTGCAGAGATTGTAAGGATCAGAGTTTGCTTTTAAAGGCTCAAAGGAACATAAAACTCAGGAGACCAGACCTCTCAACATGAACACTGCATTTGATAACGTACCTTTTCACAGGAAACCAATGTTTTTAAAAGAGTCATAAACCACTTAATCTGACGGTTTTATAGCCTATGCTGTCCAGGCCTTCGCCAGATACTAAAGAAATCATCTACAGCTCAACAGTACCTCCTAGCGGATACCTACGGAATGTGTTTTCAGTACGTAGGATGACTTTTAATTTGTTCTAAATATTAAGTTTCTTTCAGCTTATCCTATGGAGCCTAAGGACACTGAAAATCATCCCCTTATCACCAACCATGGTTTGCTGCATGTTCTGCTGTTCTAATCTTGATCTAAATGTGAGTGCATGTATTATAATTATGTATAAGAAATGTTATATTCATGAGTGTTATTGGAGTAATGGTATAAATGCATGATCACCATATATTAGCCAAGTCATTTAATTTAGTTAGATTTTATATTGAGCATTTATCTTATAAGAACTGACTGTTGATTTTTCCCTCTGAAAATTCATGGGATGGTGTCTCCATTTGGTTGGCTGCTCTCAAACAAAGAAATGTTTTCACATTGGATAACAGCCATTTCAAACTGATTCTGAAAGAGTAGATTGGTCGTTTGACGACTGACCTCATCAGTTTTACGACCCGGCGAGGTAACTTTAAAAGACAGAAGTTAGATTTGAGTCAAGAGAAAAAACAGTAAACAGTTGAGACACAGTACAGTTAAGAGTTTTAAAAAAGTCAGAGATCAGACAACAGGCAGGAAGATTAGCTAGAAATAGAATTAAGAATTAGAAACACAGAAAGAAGAGAGAGATTTTGAGAAAGATTAGGAACTAAATTCAGATTAAAGAAGCAGAATAGTACTTATGTATTGGATTGTCTAGACTAAACAGAGGAGCATTGTTGAAGACTTGATTTTGTTGGTGGTTGTTGGTGTTTTTAGTGCATTTTTTTTTTTTTTGTAGTACTTTAGTGTTAGTGTTTGATTGTTTGTATCATGTTTGTTAAAAAAAAAAAAAAGGTTCAATAAAGATATTGTGGAAAAAAAAAAAAGAAGCAGAATAGTAATCTAGACCTCAGAAGAAGATCTTATTCCACCGTTTCAAGGCCCTGTGAAGTTTTATTTTATTCTCTGTGTGTTTGTCAAATCTTTTCTTATATTCTGGAAACTGAGGAGAAACCATTTTTCTTTAGAGCTCGTCCCTTTTTAGAGAATCAAATTCTCAAACTTTTTCCTTCACCTCAGAAGCCATTCTTATCCTAGTAAATGTTTTTCTAACACTTTTTTTTTAATGACTTTTCACGCCATTAAAGTGGACCTTTAATTTGCCTAGTTAAAGAGAACAGAGACTGAGAAGATTTTTCTTCAGTTTTCGGGTCGATCCCACTACAAGAGACCCCAAATTTGGACTCTTTTTCAAAGGACTTTTCACGCCGCTCTGTGACAGACCACCCACTGCTGCCATTGTCTGGAGAGCCCCCAGCTGAGTTTACACTTCCACGGCTGTGAGGAGGCATCTTGCAGCAGCTTCCTCCGACGTCCTAACTTCAAAACCCAGCGGTACCGACCCGCGGAACTTGGACCAACGGCCGTGTGTAAGTGAGACTCTTATTTCTCCTATTTCCTGGGTTAAAACGTGATGTCCTAACAATTAAATTACAATTGAATATGGCCCGTATTTCAGGGCTCAATTAGTCTCAGCCACAGGATAGAACTGTAAACTGAACGAAAACTTTAAGTCATTTTTAAGTAACTGCCCTTAAAATTTTGTAGATTAATTCAGGAGTCATTTTTAGATAATTAGCTTATGAATTTTCCCCATAAAATTGCGTTGTTTTGTTAAAACATTCCAGTCTCACCGTTGAAACATAAGTCTAGTTTCTCCTTGGTTCTACAGAGGTGTAATGCTGGATTTTATGTTCAGGAACTCAATATCAGTTGATGTGATATTTTACGCTGTCATCATCTGAATCTGTTTATTCATCATTTGAACGCCATGCCATGTAACCTGAATGATTTTAATAAACGAGTGAATAAGAGCAGTTGAAGCGTTTTCCTTTCGCATATACAGGTTTCCTAATCACGGCAGGACAAAAACTCACTGAAACTTTGAGACTGATTCATTAAGCAATTTAAGGTACAAAATTAATTAAAACTAAAGTTAATTTTATTGTCCGTTAGGACTGGTGCCCCTTTTACGAGTGCTTTTATTTAATTTAGCTGGTGTAGAAGTGACGGTTCAACTCCGCCCCCCTTTCACACCCACTATTAAATAAAATAAATAATTCCTGTACCTTCTGACAAATAATTTTATAGGCTCTTCATTCTACACATCATATATAAAAGAGAGATGGGAAAAAGAGGGGAATTTCACTTTACAACTGGAAATATGGGAAAAGCTAAATAAAAAGCAATGGAAAAGTACCTCATCCCTGCAGTGGAGAGAATTTGGATGGAAAAACTTGGTAAGATTTTTCAGAACACCTGCACAAAACAAATTTACCCATAAGGGATTGAACTGTTGGCGCTTGTGTGGTGAAAAGACTGCAAATCATTTTCATGTGTTTTGGTCATGCCCAGTTATCCACCAATATTGGACCAATGTACAGACAATATTGGGGAAAATATTTAAAATAACAGTTCCCTTTTCTTTTGTAACTTTGTATTTGGGTTTACTACCGGACTCACTGGAAAGACGAGGAGAAAAATACTTATTCAATGTTTTAATATTGGCAAGCAAAAAAGCTCTAACTAAAAAATGGATGTTGAAGGACTGTCCTACACCTGAAGATTGGATTAACGTGATCCAAGACATTTACTCGATGGAAAAGTTGACATTCGCACTGAGACAGGACATGGATGGGCTCATGAACTTTTGGCAACCCTGGATCGCATATGTGTCTTCCATTAGATCTAATCTTTGACAAATACCATTTCAATAATGGTCCCGCTCTTTATTCCAACGCTACTCAGATGCTCTTTTACCTTTATTTACTTACTTTTTCTTTTTGTTTGTTTTTTGCTGGTTTGTTTGTTTGTTTTGTTTTATTCTCTTTAATTTCACTTTTTCTTTCATTTTAAAAAAAAAGGGGTGTTGTAAGAATTATTCTTCCAATGTTGTCAGATATCAGAAAATAAGGGAACATGTGATGAAAATGTAAACAATGCATTGCTGTAACGACCTGTATACCCTTTACAAAAACTTAAATTAAAAAAAAAAACACACACATTAAACACATGGACAAAACAAAAACAATAAGAACTCAAAATATAATACATAATAAACCCGATGCCTGAGCCACAGAGAATACACTGCTATGATTTTATTGAAAAATTGGGTTTAAATGAATAATATTTATGAACAAATAATTTGTTGCAATATCTGTAACAAAAGCATAACACTCGGTGTTCCCTGCCATGTGTTTGTCGCTGCTGCTGCACCGGCCATGTGTGCCTCTCCACTGTCACTCTCTGAGTCTGACTCGCTAGGCACGATGCCCACTTGGTACGGCTCAAACCTATACGGTCTGATGCCCCCAGATTCTTCATTGTCATCCCATTCTTCGGAACTATAATCGTCTGAAGATTGGACAACACAAACCAATTCCAGACTACATGTGCTGGAACCATCATCGATGTTTTCTACCACTTCCATCCTGTGTGTACAATGGGCAGCCAAGCGCTGTGTTCTGTCGATAATGTTACAACATGGCCGGGGGTTTTTCCAGCCACTGATGCAATTGGTGACGTGGCGCTCATGAAAACGTTGGATATTCACGTAAAAAAACGCCTGTTTGGCTTAGAACTGCACAGACCAACCTTTTTCATCATATTGTATTATGTGTTGAAAAATTAGATAAAGTCAAAAACGTGTCATCAGACCTTTAATGTCAACATGCAGAAGACATGCGAATACACACATTTGTATCTGAGGGATAGCACTTGCCAGTAATAGCCTTGAGATTCTGCCATCACCGGAGTGAAAATATCAACATTAGAGAGTAAACTGGTTTGAAAATGAGACTGACACTCACCTGCAGACAGATGGCTGGGAGCTCTGCAATTGAATCGGAATGTCGGCATTATTTTACCCATGGACTCCTGACACATACATGCTAACAAGACTAGCAGGCTAATAATATAAACACCCATCATCCAGGTAAAATTTTGGAGGCAGGGGCAATTTTTTTCTGGTGAGACCCCCATCGGATAATGTAAACCTAAGCTTGAACACAGCTGCATAAGTTATAATGGCAACTCTATCCATCTGCAACTCACTCAGATGGTGAACTCATGTCTGTTTGCGTGTTTACACTGAGTTAAAATGTAATCGTGCCACATGAAAAATTCACCTGTTCACGTTTGGTCTGAATTAAAGTTGCCAACTTTCTCACAGCCAAATAAAGGACAGAGGGTTTTAACTATTGCTCGGTGCCACAATGTTGTGGACATTAGCATTGTCATAATACTGAGATTTTTTTACCTTGATAATACCTTAAAAAACACTGTTATTTAATGTCATGTTTAAAGCTACAAGGAAAAAAAAAATACCACACTGTATCTACAGTGGGGCAAAAAAATATTTAGTCAGCCACCAATTGTGCAAGTTCTCCCACTTAAAAGATGAGAGAGGTCTCCAATTTTCATCATAGGTATACCTCAACTATGAGAGACAAAATGAAGAAAAAAATCCAGAAAATCACATTGAAGGATTTTTAATGAATTAATTAGTAAATTCCTCAGTAAAATAAGTATTTGGTCACCTACAAACAAGCAAGATTTCTGGCTCTCACAGACCTGTAACTTCTTCTTTAAGAGGCTCCTCTGGCCTCCACTCGTTACCTGTATTAATGGCACCTGTTTGAACTCGTTATCAGTATAAAAGACACCTGTCCACAACCTCAAACAGTCAGACTCCAAACTCCACTATGGCCAAGACCAAAGAGCTGTCAAAGGACACCAGAAACAAAATTGTAGACCTGCACCAGGCTGGGAAGACTGAATCTGCAATAGGTAAGCAGCTTGGTGTGAAGAAATCAACTGTGGGAGCAATTATTAGAAAATGGAAGACATACAAGACCACTGATAATCTCCCTCCATCTGGGGCTCCATGCAAGATCTCACCCCGTGGGGTCAAAATGATCACGAGAACGGTGAGCAAAAATCCCAGAACCACATGGGGGGACCTAGTGAATGACCTGCAGAGAGCTGGGACCAAAGTAACAAAAGCTACATCAGAAACACACTACGCCGCCAGGGACTCAAATCCTGCAGTGCCAGACATGTCCCCCTGCTTAAGCCAGTACATGTCCAGGCCCATCTGAAGTTTGCTAGAGAGCATTTGGATGATGCAGAAGAGGATTGGGAGAATGTCATATGGTCAGATGAAACCAAAATAGAACTTTTGGTAAAAACTCAACTTGTCGTGTTTGGAGGAGAAAGAACACCATACCTACTGTGAAGCATGGGGGTGGAAACATCATACTTTGGGGCTGTTTTTCTGCAAAGGGACCAGGACGACTGATCCGTGTAAAGGAAAGAATGAATAGGGCCATGTATCGTGAGATTTTGAGTGAAAACCTCCTTCCACCAGCAAGGGCATTGAACATGAAACGTGGCTGGGTCTTTCAGCATGACAATGATCCCAAACACACTGCCCGGGCAACGAAGGAGTGGCTTCGTAAGAAACATTTCAAGGTCCTGGAGTGGCCTAGCCAGTCTCCAGATCTCAACCCCATAGAAAATCTTTGGAGGGAGTTGAAAGTCTGTGTTGCCCAGTGACAGCCCCAAAACATCACTGCTCTAGAGGAGATCTGCATGGAGGAATGGGCCAAAATACTAGCAACAGTGTGTGAAAACCTTGTGAAGACTTACAGAAAACGTTTGACCTCTGTCATTGCCAACAAAGGGTATATAACAAAGTACTGAGATGAACTTTTGTTATTGATCAAATACTTATTTTACCAAGGAATTTACCAATTAATTCATTAAAAATCCTTCAATGTGATTTTCTGGATTTTTTTTTCTTATTTTGTCTCTCATAGTTGAGGTATACCTATGATGAAAATTGGAGACCTCTCTCATCTTTTAAGTGGGAGAACTTGCACAATTGGTGGCTGACTAAATACTTTTTTACCCCACTGTATTTATTTATGCAAGGAATCTCTGTGTGTGTGTGTGTGTGTGTGTGTGTGTGTGTGTGTGTGTGTGTGTGTGTGTGTGTGTGTGTGTGTGTGTGCCTCACATATCTCTCACACCGTTCGTCAGACTGGCCTCAGATTTTATAAGTGCTTTACTGAGGTTAGGAGGGTATGCATCCCCATGGCTTCTAGAGGTGTGGGCAGGGTTTTGGATTGACTCCATACTGATTGGATAATATGCAACATCACTGTTATGCATGTAAATTGTGGTAGTAGTAAGATGGCGGCCGGGTTGACCGGGGAATGGGCAGAGGTGGCGGACTACCAGTTTCCGGTAGTGACGCCACCCAGAGTATAAGAGGTGTAGACGGAAGGGGCAAGTCCTCTTTCGTCGTGGGCAGCCTGGTCGGCAGGGTGTGCCGAAAGCCTGTAGGGTCTCATTGTATTGTGTTCAATAAAGGTTCTCTGTTTGGACGTCACGCCCTGTCTTCTTTGGGTCTAATTATAGATACAACATTTGGCGACAAAGTAAAAGCGGTCATGGAAAGGTCAGTTGCCAATTTTCGGCTATTTGTGGAGTCAACGGGCGAGCCTCCTGTGGCGTGGCCTAGATGGTTCGCCGTCTTCACCGACTATATGGTGGTCTTGAACCTCCGTGGGCTCAAAAGACTTTGTGCTGGAGCGTTGTTGGTGCATAATTTGGACATGGAGGGGCCAGGAGCCGATAGTTTTGACAGAGTTGTGGATTTGATGGTGCGCTGCTTTCGCGCCCTTGAAAACGTCACTGTCCAGTACATCCATTTTTGACAGCGCTGCCAGCGGACGGGCGAGTCCATGAGAAGATTTATTGCGCAACCCTGGGAGCTGGCGAGGGATTGCAAGTTTGGAAACCTGGAGGATGAGATCATCCGAGACCAACTGGTGGAGCATGTCCGTTGCCCTGCGGCTCAGGCAAGGCTGTTAACCCACCCGGGTGAGCTGACGTTGAACAACGCTATCGAGCTAATGCAGCAATTCGAGGCAGCTGAAACGATAGCAAGGGGCCTTGAGAAGTGCTCACCTCCCACCCAAGGCGAGCCTCGTGTTTTGGCGCTGCAGTTGGAACCTGAGGATGAGAACAGCGGAGAAGAAGAGTTTGCCTCCGTTGGGAAAATAAGGTCCACCCCGGGTACGCCAAGATGTTGTGGCTGTGGGTCCCCCTTACACTGCTATAAATCCAGGTTGTGTCCAGCGAAGAGCAAGCATTGTGGGAAGTGTGGGTTATTGAATCACTTCGCCAGGGCATGCAGTAACTTCGAGCGGCGGGATCGACAGCACGGAACAGATTCCCCGCAGAAGGCTCTCACCATTGTGCACACGGTCTCCCCAGAGACCGCAGGCTGGACTGGCTGCACAATTGACTTAGATGACATTGGGGTCCTGCTCTTATTGGATACGGGAGTGGCGATCTCCATGTTAAATTTGGCCACAGTGAAGAGACTGTTTCCCCTCCACCGGATCCAGGAGCAGAAGGAGGTGTGGGATGCGGACTGGTTGGATGTGGCCAGTGGAGTGCAAGCCCAGCACCATGCAACGCCACCTAGGGATGCACCCGATGCTGATACCCAAGCAGCCCTTGGTGTGGGAGCTGGGCGGTATGATGGGACCCCCACAGGGGCAGATAGGGATGAGGTGCCCATGCTAAAGGATGAGGGAGCGAGACCAAGGAGCGCTGTTCTGAAACGCTCCAAGCGGAGACCTTCCAAGAGGTTGTTGAACCGGACCCGCGAGCCGACCGGTTCAGAAAAGGAAGCCCGCTTGCATCATGGTGGTTCCAGAAGGTGTGGCAGGGCCTCCCTGTGGGTTGGTGATCTGGTCCGGCCCAGGGTTGAGGCTTGCATGAGAGGTGACCACGGGTCGTGAGAGCGACGTGGCGACTGGAGACAGTTCCAGGTTGAGGGTGCTGGAGAAGATGGGTGTTTGGGCTTGTTTGATAATACATGGAGACATCCTAATGAACTACGCTATGTAAGGGAGAGGAGCAGATGGCACAGCTCGTCCCTGGAGGCGAAGAGACCGCGGCACTCCGGGAGGGATCCCCCACATGACAATCCAGACGAAGGGACTTCCCTGGGCCTTAAAAGATGACGGTTGAGTGTGTGTTTAATATTTAACCCAATGTCATTATGTGAATGGTTTTCTTATTGAGTCTGTGCCCCGAGTGTTTGATTGGAATATGAAAAATATTTTATTCAAATTCAGTGCTAAATTTTACTAATGATTATTCTTTTGTGTATTTTGGTTTTAAGAAAATTAAAGGGAACTGCGCATTACATCACTGCTAATCTGTGGTACTTTATATTTCAATTTTGGTGAGTTTCCAGGCACAGAGTTGTCTGTGATGTACATTTAAACAAAGAGGCAACAGGATTGTAGTGAGTAAATTGGAACCATGTGTAATTATGTGTAATTGGTATAATGTGAATTTTGACTGAATTGAAAAGAAGAAAAGCAAATTCCCAACACTGTTTTATGATGTGCCCATGTGTGGGAGGGATGTGTTGGGTGGGGAACGCCATCAAGGCATTGTTTAGGTGGTATATGTCTGCAATTTTCTCTATTTGCTGTGTGTATATATTGATGTTCTTAGGGGATTAGTTTAATTAGTTACATGGCTTGTTTTCTTTTATCCTGGACTATTAGGGACTAGGCGGCAGAATACTCCGCCAGCTGTGTAGGGGCGCTGGCAGTCTACCCGGCCCCCCAGCCTTGGTTGTGTGGATGGATAGGCAGTTTGTTTCTTTTTGTACATATTTTTTTTTTTTTTAACTTAGAGGATGTATTGGGTGATACATTGGGGTGGGCTGAATTGCGTGCTTGAATGTTGTTGTTTTTTTTGAGGGGGGAGGGATGTTATGTATGTAAATTGTGGTATTAGTAAGATGGCGGCCAGGTTGGGTGGGGAATGGGCAGAGGTGGCGGACTACTGGTTTCCAGTATTGACGCCACCCAGAGTATAAGAGGTGGAGACAGAAGGGGCGAGTCCTCTTTCGTCGTGGACAGCCTGGTCAGCAGGGTGCGCCGAAAGCCTGTAGGGTCTCGTTGTATTGTGTTCAATAAAGGTTCTCTGTATGGATGTCACACCCTGTCTTCTTTGGGTCTAATTATGGATACAACAATCATGGCATCAGTAACCACAGCACTCCGTGAGCAAAACAAGGACGCGAAAAGTGAAAAATTTGACTAGAAAAAGATAATACTGAAGATTTAATGCTTAAAAAATTATACCATAAAGTTGCTGTGATTTCGTAGGTCTAATGGATAATTCTGGAGAACACCAAATGCACGGGTGCGCTGGGGGAAGGGGGGCGCTGGTGGGGACCCGTGGTGCCACAAAGGATAGTGGTGGCACACGGGTGAAGCAACAGCCGAGACTCCCATTAACCGAGCAGGCTGGGCTTGGCTCCTTGCAAAGAACTGTGATCCGCCGGTTCAGCTGCTGCTTCTCCAACCCCGGTGCCCGACTGGGCGGACACCAATCCTTCGCAGGGAGGCACACCCCACCTGCCCGGTCAGTGGTAGACAGGAGTCCCAACTGCTGCTTCACCCGTGTGGTACCACTCTTCTTTGCAGAACCGCGAGTCCCCCCTCCCGCGTGAGTATCTAAAAATTAAAAACGTAATAATATTACCACCATGATTGTGGAGCGGAATGGCCAGATCAATTGCATATCATATGCAGACACGTACACGCTTTGACTAAATGACGACAAGACACAAAAATGCCCAAATAACAAAATAAATCATTTTTATTTAAATATTTACTGACAAATGGGCAACACTGATGAAACAGTTGCAGCCAAATGGCTCATTCTGCTGTGTATAATAATGCTGGGTGTTTTGTATTTATAGTATTGCTATATTATAAAAGGATGCACTGGAGTGGGTCTCAAATATTTGTAAACATGTCCTGTTATAGTACTGCATGAGTTTACTGACGATAGATCATAAACTACACATATAAACTAAAACAGTTATAATGGTGACTGAACAACTCCCATTCCCCAAAGTGCAAGATACAACACTTATGAATTTAAGTCATGAAAGATCACACAAATAAGTGAACTGACATAAAAATAAACAAGCGGTTCTTAAACAGTCGCTAATACTGGATATCCCACTCATTTTCAATAATTCTTCGGAATATATTTATTCCATCTAGCTACAATGCTCCGCACTGTGTTTTTATATATCTACATATTATTCCATCTAGCTACATTGCTCCGCACTGTGTGTGTTTATATACTTGCATATTTATTCCACCTAGCTGCAATGCTCCATACTGTGGGTGTTTATATATTTACATATTTATTCCATCTAGCTACAATGCTCTGCACTGTGTGTTCATATATTCATATATTTATTCCATCCAGCTACAATGCTCTGCACTGTGTGTCTGTGTGTGTGTGTGTGTATATATATATTTTATAGTAATATGTACATATGTATATTAGCTGCTCTTGCTTGCTTTTTTTTTTGCCTTCTGATTGTTGCTCTGAGTGTTGCTATCCCTGTGCTGTTGCAATCCTGGAATTTCCCCGTTGTGGGACTAATAAAGGCTTATCTTATCTTATCTTATCTTAATATTCACACAATCAAATAAATCTTAGTGGCGTTCAGTCCCTTTTATATTTGTCAAAGTCTAACATGTGTGATTGCCTACATATAAGCTACACCTCTGTATTTCACTTTTAAGCACAGCCTACATTTACGTAGACCTGTTCTGTCATGATTGGAATTAATTGACAGCTCATGTGCAGGGAATAGCAAGAGAGGAACACACAGTGACACAGAGAGCAAATTTGAATTAATTTTATTAATGTAAAAGAACACCTCCGCGAAGGAAAAATGCCACTCGCCAGGTGAAAACACAGCCTGAAAAAGAGATGACTGCTGAGGATTAGGAGGGAGACAAAATAATGGGACAATGAGACTACACTCACGTGGGAGAGAAAAGAGAACTCAGCAGAAGAACCCAGCACTTACGGCGAACCTGTGGCGAAGCAGGATGGCAGGAGTAGAGCTGGGTGAGGAGTCTGACTGGGTGAAGACGGTCGCTGGTGTGATGGTTGAGATGAGGCAGGTGAGTGTGCAACTACCCCGAGAGACACACCACAGAGGAGGTAGCAACCTGTAAGAGGTAAGCAGAATATTACAAGGTTTTCCAAATAAGAGAAGAAACAAACTTACTGCTGCAACGGGTAGTTTACCCAACGAGCCAGCACCCAAGTGTTGAAGAGAAGCTCTATTTAAGCACTGGCGAGTCAAAGGAGCTGGTGCGTTCAATCACGCAGGTGTTGATGATTGCCCTCGGAGTAGGTAAAAGTTGAGCTTAGCAGGCGGGGGAAGAGTGCGCTCACCAGAACATGACAGTGCCCCCCCTCAAGGAATGCCTCTTTGCGGTCCACTGGGCTTGGTGGGATGTGCCTTGTGAAAGGCTCGGACCATCCCCTTATTGTGAAAGCAGAAACCAGGGATCCACGACCTATCTTCTGGTCCATAGCCCTTCCAGTGGACGAGCTATTGAAGCCCCCGGCCCCGATGGCAAACATCCAAAATCCTCTGGACAGTGTAGGTGGTCTGGCAGTCGATGATCCAGTGGGGAGGAGGTGGCTTCGGGGGAGGGCAGAGAGGGCTGACGGAGAGGGGTTTGATCTTGGAAACGTGGAAGGTGGGGTGTATCCACATCACCGGTGGGAGCTTGAGGTGGACCGTGACATCATTGATTATTTGGGTGATGGGAAATGGACCCAGAAAGCATGGAAAAAGTTTCCTGGAGTCCGTCTTCAATGGAACCTCGTCCGCTGATAACCACACCTGCTGCCCAATGGAGTACCTTGGAGCCAGAGTCCGCCTGCAATCAGCATAGGGGCGGTTCCGTTTGGCTGATCGGGCAAGAGCAGCACGAGTGGCCTTCCATATCCGGTGACAGCGGTGTGCGTGGGCCCCCACCGATGGTACTCCCATGTCCCTCTCTGCCATGGGTAATAAAGAAGGGGTGTACCCCATGGAAGCCTCAAATGGGGGTACTCCACCCAGGCTAGGTGGGACTCCATGAACTGGGGTTGCAGGCTGCCACGCACCTGAGGGTGGCCTCTGTGGATTGGTTGGCACGCTCAGCCTGCCCATTACTTTGAGGATGATAACCAGATGTAAGGCTGACGGTGGCTCCCAAGGAGTGGCAGAAGACTTTCCAAACTTGGGAGGTAAACTGCAGGTCCCGTTCAGACACAATGTCCATAGGAATACCATGTAAACGGATAACATGGTTGGTGAGCAGGTTCACCATTTCAAGGGCAGAGGGTAGTTTGGGGAGGGGCACCAGGTGGATCGCCTTGGACAAGCAATCCACACAGGTGAGGAAGACTGCGTTACCCTGGGATGGAGGAAGTCCAGTTACAAAGTCCAGAGCAATGTGTGACCAGGGTCGGTGGGAGATGGGGAGTGGGTGGAGAAGGCCAGAAGGGGGTGAAGAGTCCTTCTTGTTACAACAGCATGTCTTGCAAGCATTGACATACTCCCGGATGTCAGACCACAGAGTGGGCCACCAGAACACCCGACAGATAAGGTTGATAGTCCGAGTAATGCCAGGATGGCAAGCAAAAAAGCTGGTGTGGCCCCACTTAATGACGTCGCTACAGAGAGCGACAAACAGCCGATCATTAGGACCCCCTTCTGGTATGGGCTCTGTGGATAGAACCTGCCAAACCCTCTTCTCAATGTCCCACATGAGTGCTCCCAGAAAACAAGAGGGTGGGACAATGGATTGGGGAAGGGAGGGAGGGGTAGGGGGGTCAGGACAGAATTGGCGGGATAGAGCGTCCGGTTTAACATTGCGAGAGCCAGGCCGATAGGTAATGGTAAGATTAAATCTAGCAAAAAATAAGGCCCATCTGGCCTGCCTGGCATTCAGCCTGTGGGCCGACCGAAGGTATTCTAAATTTTTATGGTCAGCCCACACAATTATAGGATGGGCCACTCCTTCCAACCAGTGTCTCCACTCCTCCAGGGCCAACTCAGCATGCTGCGACAAAACAGCACCCACCCCCTAATCGGAAGCATCCACCTCTAAAATAAACTGGAGGTGAGGGTTGACCGGGGCCAAGATTGGTGCATTAGAGAACAAGCCCTTCAATTTGTGAAAGGCCTGCTCGGCTGCTTTGAACCACTTAAAGGGTATCTTTACCGAGGTCAGCTGGGTCAGAGGCTGTGCTACACCACTATAGTGTCTAATGAAACGGCAATAAAAATTTGCAAACCCCAAGAAGCGTTGAAGCTCCTTGCGGGAGTGGGGTGTAGGCCAATTTAGCACAGCCTCCACCTTGGCTGGATCAGCCCTCAGCTGCCCCTCAGCCACGATAAAGCCCAGAAAAGAAGTGGAGTGAGTAGAAAACTCACACTTCTTGACTTTAATGTAGAGCCGGTTTTGCAGGAGCCATTGCAAAATGGCCCTGACATGGAGTGTGTGTTCATCTGGCATGCGTGAAAAAAATAAAAATGTCGAGATATATGAAAATAAATTGATTGACCATGTCATGGAGGACACCATTACTCATACGTTGGAAGACAGCAGAGGCATTAGTAAGCCCAAATGGCATCACCAGGTATTCGAACTGCCCTAGATGTGTTTTAAAAGCCGTCTTCCGCCCATCCCCTTCATGAATGCAAACCAGATGATAAGCGTTCCGCAAGTCCAATTTAGTGAATACCTGCATGCGCTGAAGGAGCTCAAATGCAGAATTTATCAGAGGCAGAGGGTATTTGTCCTTAACCGTTATGGCATTAAGTTCACGATAATCAATACACAGGTGTAGGAACCGTCCTTTTTTCCGACAAAAAACCGTTGCCCTAAGTGGGGCTGATGAAGGCTGAATAAGGCCGGTATTCAAAGAATCTTTGATATAGCTCTCCATTGCCCCTCTCTCCAGCCCAGAAATACTGTAGAGCTGGCTGGATGGCAGCCAAGTGCCCGAGAGAAGGTCTAAAGCACAATCATAAGAGTGATGGGGAGGTAACGATAGCGCTCTAGATTTGCTAAAGAACTCTCCAAGATCATGATAAACTCGGGCACCAGGCTGAGGTATGGCGGCTCTGCCGGAGGTGAGTAGATGGACAGCCTAGGTGAACACTCGGTCGAACTGAGACAGGATGCCAAACAGTACGGGCTTCAGGAAGAGATGGAATTTTTGGCCCAATTAATAATAGGCTCATACTTCCGGAGCCACGGATAACCAAGAACCACCGGGTGACCAGATTTAGGGAGAATATAGAACGAAATGACCTCCCGGTGGTTGCCGGAAAGAAGGATGGACACCGATTGGGTTTTCTCTGAAATAGTGGCAACCCTTTCGCCCAATAAAGTAGTGATTTTTAGGGATACGGGCAATTTAATCGTGGGGATGCCTACATCCCACACGAGATGCACTGAAATGAAATTCTCCTCCGCCCCTGAATCAATAAAAGTATTAGCCCTCCTCTTGACCCCCGGCAACTGACTGAGGGACGAAATGGAGAAGTTACCGGGGGGATTGTTGGATTTCCCGCCCGTCAGATCCCCCATGGCTACTGACGGGCCACATCTTTTGGCTTCAGCTGACAACCCTACAGAGTGTGCTTGAGAGAGCCACAATGCATGCAGGTGCCGATTCTCCTTCGCCTCTGTCGTTCTTCCGGAGTCAAATGGACCCAGCCGAACTCCATTGGCTCAGAGGGAGAATCGGCCTCAGCTGTGTCAGGAGCCGATGGGGATGTGCGTGCACTGGGCAGGCGAGAGGAGGCTTTGCGCTCCCTCGCACAATCACGGTATCGGTTTCAAGACTGACAGCTTGGTCAATTAAACTGTCCAAGGAGGAGGGTGCCGCATAAACCGCTAGGTCATCACGGAGATGATTTAAACCCTGGAGGAAGGCGCTTTGCAATGAAACGTCATTCCACTCAGAGTCCACCGCGACAACCCAAAACACCACAGAGTAGTTGGCAGCCAGCCAGCTACCCTGATGGAGTTTTAAAGTATTAAGCGGCTCATGATGTTACCCTCGCTTTCTGTACGGTCAAATGCACTGGTGAATTCGGCCACAAATCTTTCAAAAACATAGGTGCCTTCCAAACTGTCGAGAACAGCTTGGGCCCAACTAAGGGCCCTGTCTTGCAGGAGGAGGGTCAAAAAATGAATTTTAGCTGGATCATCCAGATACTCTCCCCCAATCTGGCCCAAATATAACCAAACTTGGCACAAAAACCCCCTGCATTTCCCCACCTCCCCTGTATACGGGGCAGATGAGGGAATGGATTCGGCTCACGATGGAAGAAGCCAGGGCAACAGGAGGAGGGAGAGGAGCCGGCTGAGACAAGTGGCCCAAAGGTTCGACAACCGTGCCCAGCTGCTGTGTAATAGTTTGTAGTTGCTGGGTAAGCACAGCCACCTTGTCTCTCTGTGGCATCTAAATGATCTAAAGCAGAGTGTTCCACTGAAGCCACTCCCGCTGAGCTGGCACTGTGGCTGGCTCATTCTGTCATGATTGGAATTAATCGACAGCTCACGTGCAGGGAATAGCAACAGAGGAACGCACAGTGACACAGAGAGCAAATTTGAATTAATTTTATTAATGCAAAAGAACACCTCCGCGAAGGAAAACTGCCACTCGCCAAGTGAAAACACAGCCTGAAAAAGAAACAAGAGCAGAGGATTAGGAACGAGACAAAATAATGGGACAATGAGACTACACTCATGTGGGAGAGAAAAGAGAACTCAGCAGAAGAACCCAGCACTTACGATGAGCCTGTGGCAAAGCAGGATGGCAGGAGTAGAGCTGGGTGAGGAGTCTAACTGGGTGAAGACGGTCGCTGATGTGATGGTTGAGATGAGGCAGGTGAGTGCGCAACTACCCCGAGAGACACACCACAGAGGAGGTAGCAACCTGTAAGAGGTAAGCAGAATATTACAAGGTTTTTCCAAATAAGAGAAGAAACAAACTTACTGCTGCAGCGGGTAATTTACCCAACGAGCCCACGCCCAAGCGTTGAAGAGAAGATCTATTTAAGCACTGGCGAGCCAAAGGAGCAGGTGCGTTCAATCACGCAGGTGGAGATGATTGCCCTCGGAGTAGGTGAAAATTGAGCCGAACAGGCAGGGGCAGAGCGTGCTCACCAGAACATGACATCCATCCATCCATCTTCTTCTGCTTAGTCCTTTTTGGGTTGCGGGGGGGGGGGGTGGAGCCTATCCCAGCATCTATGGCAAGAGGCAGGGTACACCCTGGACAGATCACCAGTCCATCGCAGGGCCAACACAGAGAAACAAACAACCATTCACTCTCACAGTCATACCTAAGGACAATTTAGAATCCCCAGTTTTGATGCCAATTAACCTAACTTGCATGTTTTTGGCATATGGGAGGAAACCGGAGAAATCCCGGAGTAAACCCACGCAGACACGGGGAGAACATGCAAACTCCACACAGATCACTGTTGGTCAGAAGCTGGGATCGAACCCAGGATCCCCCGGCCAAGGGTGAGTTGCTCTACTGCCGCAGTGCTAACCACTCCGCCACCGCACTGCAGCAGAACATGACATGTTCAGCCTAATTGGTCGACATGTTTCAGACAGGAATATTTGCTTTCTATGGGCATGCACTGGTACCTAGAAATTTCACATTTTACAGAATACAGAATCTCAGTTTAAAAATGTGTAACAGTCATGGTTTCATAATGGATTGCATTTATATAGCACTTTTCATGACACCCAAGGGCAACAGGAGGAGGGAGAGGAGCCGGCTGAGACAAGTGGCCCAAATGTTTGGCAACCGTGCCTAGCTGCTGTAGTGCTTACCCAGCTTTGTAGTTGCTGGGTAAGCACGGCCGCCTGTCTCTCTATGGCATCTAAACAATTTAAAGTGGAGTGTTCCGCTTAAGCATGTTTTTGGCAAGTGGGAGGAAACCGGAGATATCCCGGAGTAAACCCATGCAGACACGCGGAGAACATGCAAACAAGTTAGGTTAACTGGCATCAAAACTGGGGATTCTAAATTGTCCTTAGGTATGACTGCGAGAGTGAATGGTTGTCTGTCTCTCTGTGTTGGCCCTGCGATGGACTGGCGATCTGTCCAGGGTGTACCCTGACTCTCGCCCAAAGATGCTTGGATAGGCTCCAGCCCCCCCGCGAAAAGGATTAAACGGAAGAAGATGAAGAATGTTCCACTTAAGCCACTCCCGCTGAGCCAAGGGGAGTAGACCAGACAGAGCAAGCATACCCCGTTTTCTGCCTTTTTCAAGGCAGGATGGGGAGCGCTAACAGGGGAACTACAAGCCAGCGATTCCACTGTGACCAAGGGCAGCGATCGACAGAGAGGCGACTGTCCCACCGACCCACCAACCGGTCAAGCTTCCCCTCTTTGGTGGCAAAACCCTGCTGAATGACTATCTGGTCCAGGCTGAACTAGCTGCTGCGCTGAATGGCTGAACACCTGAAGAGACAGCTGTGCAGGTCCTGCTGGCTCTGGAGGGCGGCGCTCTCTGCACGCTGTCTGATCTCCGGCCTGAGAAACGTCACAGCTGGTCAGCTCTACAAGGAGCGCTCTGGAGGTGGTTCAGGAAGGCGCCCCATGTTGATCACGCCTGGGAACAGCTGGCCAGCTGCCGGTGAGACAATCGAGAGCGCCTGGGAGCCTATGCAGTGGACGTACGGCTGCTGACATAGCGTGGCTACCCGGATTTTGAGCCGGAGGTGGTGGAGAAGCTTGCCCTACAGAACTTCATCCGAGGGCTCTGGACGGACCGCCTCCAAGAACACGTCCGGATTCACGTAGCGAACAGCTGGGAGACGGCCATGGCAGAAGCAGAGCGGGTGGGGCTGATGATGGATTATGCAGCTGACGTGTCATCACCGAGGCAGAGAGCTTTCCAGGCCACAGCTGAGAGTGAGGACGAGGAGGAATTGCACCAGACCACAGCTGCACGACTGGGGAGAGCACGATGATGGTGGTGTAAGGAGGGATGCTTCTGCTGCGGGGAACCAGGACACATTACTGCCATGCACCCACCCCGACAACCAGCCTCCTCACCAGCTTTAATCCTTGAGCAAGGCAGTACAGACGGGGACCTGCCGCCTCCCACAGACATTTTCCCCAATGGACGGCTGGGCCGACTTGGACACTCACCAGGGCTGTACCTGCAGCGCAGCCTGGACAGCACACCAATCCAGGCCCTGATCAATGCTGGTTCTACCATCTCCCTGGTCCGACCCGGGGCACTTCCCGGAACAGATGGACTCGGACTGCAAGGGTGGGAACCCACTAGGCGCTACGTCACCACAGCCACCAATGAGAGTGCCAGACTATGAGGGCAACGAGTCCTTGTGGTGGGAGTGGCCGGTCAGAACACAAACCACCCATTCTAGCTGGCTGACATCCAAGACCCCTGCATCATTGGACTACATCTGCTCACAGCATGGGGTGCAAAGATCAACACCACCAGCTCTTTTCTCCTTTTGGGGGCTCAGACCATCACGCTCTGTGGCAAGAGCCAGACAGAGAACCAGTGGACCCGTGCAATCGAAGGGCCGATGCCATCAGCACAGCCCGAAGATTGTGGCCCAGTGATCTCACAGGCCCTCCAGACCATGATGGCCCAGGACAGCGCATCGGGTCACAGCTGTTCCTCAGATCATCGGACAGGTCTCCCCAGTGATGACGTCACAGAGGCCCTCGGCATGGAGTTGTGTGTCGGAGTGAGCAGGATGGAGATCCTGTCATCTCCCGGGTCTGGCAGTGACTGGACACAGACCAGCGGCCTGCCCAGGAGGCTGTGTCTGCCCTGGACCCAGAGACCAAGGCCCTACATTCCCAATGGTCCAACCTCTGCTGTCTTGAGGTTGTTGTCTATGGGTGGTGGCAGTGTCCAGCTGGGCCACATCACATCTGGCAGCAGCTGATCCACCGATGGCTCCGCCCCAAAGTGCTCCAGTTGGTCCACGGGTCGGTGGGGGCGGGCCACTTCAGGGTGAAGAAGACTCTGCTGTGTTTTCAGACCCAGCTCTACTGGCCGGGGTGTCATTGGGACATGAAGCTCCATGTCCACTGCTGTGACTTCTGCATGGCTCAGAAAGGGCCGACTCAGCAATCTCACACCCCCTTGCAGCAGTATGAGGTGGATGGCAAACCGGGGTTGGATTATTTGTTTTGCTCGAGAGAAGTACAGTACACAAACTGGCTCAGGAGGCCCTGGTAGCAGTGGGGAGTCAACAGAAGCAAGCATATGGCACCCGCTGCCAGAGGAGGGACTTTGCAACCAGAGATCAGGTCTGGGTTTTCTGCCTGGAGCGGAAAAAGGGACTGTCACCAGAGCTGGCAAGCCACTGGTCGGGACCATGCGTGGTCCTACAGAGACTGTCAGATATAGTGTACAGAGTGAGGCTGCAGAAGAGGAATCAGGTGGTGGTGCTTCACCGCGACTGTCTGCCTGCTTCACCAGCCAGTTGCCCCGCGGATGGCCAAGCCAGAGACTCCATCCTGACCGGGGACCCTGGCTGAGGTTTGGGTGGACTGTAACGGGCTTGTGCATGCTAGCCACCGACAACCGACAGCGGCTGCTCCGATACCTGGAGGGATTCGTATTGGACTTTTGAGTTGGACTTATTATTCTGGGGACAGTCCAGGGGGGACAGTGTAACGTTGGGGCTGTGATAAGGGGCGGGGATTCTCCCGGCTTGCTTTGCACTACGGGGATTCAAAGACTGTTATTATTCTTGTGTCCTGAGCGTTATTGTTGTACCATTATAACTGTGTTATAAGCTTGGTTGTGATAGTGTTGTTTTCCGTGTGTGTGATAGATTATGTGTCTGTGTCACCCTGAGTGAGATGAGTGTCTGTGTGAATGGCCTCCTCTCTGTTCCGTGTAATGAGTCAGTGAAGAATAAATACCTATACATCACAAATCCTCTCTCATTATTATGTGAACTCTTGAAACGTCACATTACTGAGATTTCCCTTTTTACAGTGTGACAGATACTGCCATTGGCATAAAATTACATCAGGGAAGTATTCCTGATTCAAACAATGCACAACAGCAGCAGATTGAAAAACCCGCACAGGTGGCTGGAAAGCACCACAAATAGCATGTCTTAACTTTGTAGAAGTGTTTTCTTCTGGCCTTCTTTAAAGAAAAATCCTTCTTTACATCCTTTAAATCCAGCTCACCAGTATCGTCATACTCTATGGATGCATGCTTGATGCAGTCTACTTTTTACCAAGTTCGGAGTCCACTATCCCACGCACAGCTGTCTGATGTATAAGCAATCACGGCCTTTCTTCTCCCTTCGCCCTTCCCCTCCAGATGAGTGCTTTAACAGCCCACCTGTCTTCTCTGTGCAGTAGCAGCCTCCTCCACTCAATGTTCCAGCTTAGAAAAATACTTTACACTTTGTGATTTTTTGAGCAATTCGTTTTCCCCAAGCTCTTTTCCTCTCAATAATTTTATGAGCGCCACTTTTAAACTTTTTTCCGGACATTTTGATTGAGCTAATTACTTCTTACCTCTCACTAGTGCTTCCATAGTCACATGTCAAACAATTCCTCTGATAGGTTATTATTACATGGTACCCACGTGAGAACTTGTAGATTAGACCAATCAGCAGGCACACATGAATATCAAGTGATGGACATAGAATTTGACCAATTAACAACAATGTCATCTTTTTCATTGGCTCATAGGCCCTGATCTTTGTAGGCCCCTGGGCTTCAGCCCAGCCTGTTCATTAAGGTGGCCTTGAAGATATGGGACAATGCACATCCTACTTGGGACAAACATATTTAGCCCAATAAACAGGACAGTTGGCAACTCTAGTCTGAATGCACCTTTAGTTACTTCCCTGGGCACGCTTTGAAAATGCTGACGTAAGTTACTTGAGTCTGTGTTTGTAGTCTTTTAATTTACATATTTTTACAACTTTATACTGTAACGTCGGGGCCATGTTAAGGGGGGCAGGGGTTTCCCAGCATGCTTGGGCAATTGAAACGTTACTGTGTGTGTGTAGTAAATGTTATTACTGAGCTATTCTACTGCTGTGTAATTATAACTGCGTTATAATTACCCAACAGTATTTCATAGGCAAGATTCATTATGTGTGTGTAACCGTGATTTAAACGGAGGTCTGGGAGAATGACCTCCCCTCCTGCCTGTGCTCAGAGTGTGTGAAAAATAAATCCCGTTGATCACAACCATCTTGCTCCATTTTCTTTGTGTGAACCCTGCTTACGTCACACTGGTGTCAGGAGTGGGATGGAGCAAATGGAAGCCAGGATCAGAATGGAGATCCAGCAGCTGGAGCAGTTCATTGCTCAGCTGATGATGGACGATGGGACTGAGACACCACCCCCGGGAGCCGGGAGCCGGGACGAACGAAGCGGCGGACCTGACGGGGCCAGCACACCCGGCCTTCTGTCTTTTTCAAGACAGAGGGGGCAGAGCAGAGCAAACCAGCCCCGCATTCCGCCCTTTTCAGGACAGGACGGGCTGGCGATCCCAAGGCGATCAAGAGTGACGATCGATCAGGAGGCGGCCATCCCATCTGTTAGGCAGTGGGCCAAGATTCCCCGCTTCAACGGCGAGGCCACGTTGGATGACTACCTGACCCAGGTCGAGCTGGCCGCTGCGCTGAACGGCTGGTCACCGGAGGAAACCGCCGTGCAAGTCGCGCTGGCCTTGGAAGGGAGAGCTCTCTGCATGCTCTCTGATCTCCTGCCTGAGGAGTGCTACAGCTGGCCAGCGCTACAAGGGGCGCTCCAGAGACGATTTGGGAGAACGGCGGACGCTGAGCACACCCAGGAACAGCTGACCCACCGCCGTCGAAGCAACCAGGAAAGCCTAGGAGCCTATGCTGCAGACATACGGCTGCTAACCCGGCGCAGCTACCCGGATTTCACACCGGAGGCGGTAGAGAAGCTCGCCCTCTGGAGCTTCATCCAAGGTCTCCGCCCGGCCCAGCTCCAGAGCCACGTACGGATCCACGCCGCGAGCAACTGGGAGACTGCAGTGGCAGAAGCAGAGCGGGTGGAGCCACTGATGAATCGCACAGTTGAAGCGCCAACGCACAGACAGAGAACCTTCCAGGCCACGATGGAGAGCGAGGAGGAAGAGGAGGAATTACAGCAGACCACGGCGGCGCGTCCCTGGAGGAGAACGCCCCTTGCCGGCGTTAAACTAGAGCGAGGTGGCGTGAACGGGGACAGGCCGCCTCCCGCAGATGTTTCCCTCGAGGAGCCGGCACCACGCGTGGGCCGAATTGGACACTCTCCAGGGATGTATCTACAGTGCAGCTTGGGGAAGACGTCGATCCGGGCCCTGATTGACACCGGCTCTACAATCTCCCTGGTTCGACCCGGTGTGCTGCCGGGCACGAACAAGATGGCCCCACGGGGGTGGGAACCCACCAAGCGCTGCGTCACCACGGCTACCGGTGAGCGCGCCAGACTGAGGGGGCGGAGAGTTCTGGTGGTGGGGGTGGCCGGTCAGAACATAAGACACCCGTTCTGGCTGGCTGACATCCAAGACCCCTGTATTATTGGACTAGACCTGCTCACAGCCTGGCGTGCCAAGATCGACACCGCGGGACCGTCCCTCCAGCTGGGAAACCGGACCATCACGCTCCACAGCAGAACCCAGGGAAGGAACACGGGGGCCCGCGCAATCGAGGGATCACCAAGACAGACCGGACCAGGCAGGCCACCGCGAGGACTGGACACGATGACGTCACCAGCGCGGACAGAGGGAGCACGAACGCACACAAGGTCAGCAAGGGGAGGGGTCAACGTGTCAGCAGAGACGCAGCAGGCGGTGGAGGAATTATTTCAACGGAGCTGCAGCGGGCTGGACCCGGAACAGGGACGCCAGCTGCGGGAGCTATTGGACTGTTATATGGGTGTTTTCGCCGTGAAGGATGAGGAATGCGGCCGGACCGGGTTGGTGCAGCACGAGATCGACACCGATGAGGCCAGGCCGATTCGACTCCACCCACGCCGGCTGCCCTTTTCAAGGCGGGCAGCGGCGGAACAAAAAGTGCGAGAAATGCTGGAGGCAGATGTTATTGAGCCCTCCAGCAGCCCCTGGGCGGCGCCTGTGGTGCTGGTCAAGAAGAAGGACGGGTCGTGGTGGTTCTGTGTGGATTACCGACGCCTGAACGACGCCACCAGGAAAGATTCCTACCCCCTGCCCCGCATCGATGACGCACTGGACCACATCGCCGGCTCCAGCTGGTTCAGCTCGCTGGATCTACGCAGCAGCTATTGGCAGGTAGAGCTGTCACCTGAGGCCCACCAAAAAACAGCCTTCTCCATCGGGCAGGGACTGTACCAGTTTAAAGTGATGCCGTTTGGACTCTGCAACACTCCGGCCACCTTTGAGCGCTTGATGGAGCGAGTGCTGGCTCACGTGCCCCGGAGTCACTGCGTTGTTTACCTGGATGACCTACTGGTGCATGCAGCTGATTTTGACAGCGCCCTGTCAAATCTCCGAGAGGTGCTGGGAGCCATCCAGCAGGCGGGGCTACGGTTACACCCTAAGAAATGCCACCTGTTCTGGTGGGAGACCACCTTTTTGGGCCACGTCATCAGCGCAGCGGGGGTCGCCACCGACCCGGAAAAAGTGGCAACAGTGAGAGACTGGCCAGTGCCGCGGAACGTTGGAGAACTGAGAAGTTTTCTTGGATTGGCCTCCTATTATAGGAGGTTTGTGAAAGACTTTGCCACCATCGCCAGCCCGCTGCATCAGCTGACGCAGAAAGGACGCACGTTTCAGTGGAGTGACAGCTGTGCTGCTGCTTTCTCCCAGCTTCGCGCAGCGCTCATCAGAGCCCCCGTCCTGCAATATCCCGACCCGAACCGCCCTTTCATCGTGGACACGGACGCCAGCAACCAGGGCATCGGGGCGGTGCTATCCCAGGAGGGAGAACACGGAGAGCAGGCAGTCGCTTTCTTCAGCCGCACTCTCAGCAGAGCCGAGAGAAATTACTGTGTGACTCGCAGAGAGCTGCTGGCTGTCATTCAAGGACTGCGTCATTTCCGCCCGTATGTGTACGGGGGGAGGTTCCAGCTCAGGACGGACCACGCTTCCCTGACCTGGTTGTTAAACTTCAAAGAACCGGATGGACAGTTGGCGAGGTGGCTGGAGGCACTGCAGGATTATAATTTTCAGATTGTGCATCGGGCAGGCCGCCTCCATGCCAACGCTGACGCGCTGTCTCGGCGCCCCTGTGCGACAGAGGAGTGTCATCACTGCCAACGGGCTGAAGATCGGGACCAAACCGCCCCACGGGCTGCCGCTCTCCGAGCCGCTGCAAGAAGGAATCACGCAGCGACGCACAGCCCCTCAGATGATCAGGCAGTTCTCCCCAGCGATGACGTCACAGAGGTTCTTGGCACGCAGCAGCTGCAGAGCGAGCAGGACAGAGACCTGGTCATTTCACGGGTTCGGCAGTGGCTGGACGCAGGACAGCGGCCCGCCTGGGAGGTTGTGTCACCACTGGACCCAGAGACTAAGGCCCTGCACTCCCAGTGGGCCAACCTCCGCTGCCACGAGGGCGTGGTGTATCGACAGTGGCAGACTCCAGCTGGGCAGCGGCATGTCTGGCAGCTGCTGGTTCCTCGTCGACTCCGGCCCAACGTACTCCAGCTGGTTCATGGGGCGGTAGGAGCGGGCCACTTCGGAGCGACAAAGACGCTGCAGCGCCTTCGGGCCCGGTTCTACTGGCCCGGTTGTCATCAGGACGTGGAGCTCCACGTTCACCGCTGCGACACATGCACAGCTCAGAAGGGACCAACTCAGCGATCCCACGCTCCCCTGCAGCAGTACCGGGTGGGAGCACCGATGGAGCGAGTGGGAGTGGACATCCTGGGCCCTTTCCCGACCACGGACCGGGGGAACCGCTACGTGCTGGTCGCGATGGATTATTTCACTAAGTGGCCAGAGGCGTACGCGGTCCCGGACCAAAGCGCCACGACGACGGCATCAAAGCTGGTGGACGAAATGTTCTGTCGGTTCGGCGCACCGGAGGAGCTGCACAGCGATCAGGGTCGGAACTTCGAGGCGGAGGTCTTCGGAGAGGTCTGCAAACGGCTGGGCATCCGGAAGACCCGGACCACCCCACTGCATCCACAGAGCAACGGCCTGGTCGAACGATTCAACCGGACCCTCACTACCCAGCTCGCTATCCTAGTGGACCAGCGACAGCGAGACTGGGACCTGCATCTGCCTTTTGTTTTGTGGGCGTACCGGACGGCAGCTCAGGAATCTACCCGGTGCACCCCTGCGGCGCTCATGTTTGGACGCGAGCTGCGCACACCGGTGGATTTGGTATTCGGTTCCCCCCCTGAGCCAGAGGTGGAGGAAAAACCCGGATTGGATTATTTTTTTTGTTTGAAAGAACGTCTCCACACGGTGCACGAGCTGGCTCGAGAGGCCCTGGCAGCGGCGGGGGGCCGGCAGAAGTGAGCATATGACTCCCGCTGCCAGGGGAGGGACTTTGCACCGGGAGATCGAGTCTGGGTTTTCTGCCCTGAGAGGAAGAGAGGACGATCACCGAAGCTGGCGAGCCATTGGTCGGGACCGTGCGTGGTCCTGGAGAGACTGTCAGATGTGGTGTACAGGGTGAGGCTTAGAAAAAGGGACCGGGTTGTGGTCCTTCATCGTGACCGTCTCGCCCCGTATCGGCCATCTGCACCGCTGGTGGACGAACCGGAGCTTCCATCCCGGCCCGATACCCCGACCGAGACCCAGATGGACACTAGGGGGCCTGTACATGTTGGCCGCCGGCGCCGAAGACCGCCCCGACACCTGGATGAGTTTGTATTGGACTTTTAAATTGGACTTTAATTTTTCTGGGGACAGAAACCAGTCCGGGGGGGGGGCAGTGTAACGTCAGGGCCATGTTAAGGGGGGCAGGGGTTTCCCAGCATGCTTGGACAATTGAAACGTTACTGTGTGTGTGTAGTAAATATTATTACTGAGCTATTCTACTGCTGTGTAATTATAACTGCGTTATAATTACCCAACAGTATTTCATAGGCAAGATTTATTATGTGTGTGTAACCGGGATTTAAACGGAGGTCTGGGAGAATGACCTCCCCTCCTGCCTGTGCTCAGAGTGTGTGAAAAATAAATCCCGTTGATCACAACCATCTTGCTCCATTTTCTTTGTGTGAACCCTGCTTACATCACAATACCTTAAAAGTTAGAAGACAACCTACACCATTATTTACGTGGAAAATTTTCTTTTAAATTGCCAAACATCATATTTGTAACTCGTGGCAAAATTTGATTGGGCTAAGTTTATTTGTATAGTGTGGGGAACCCACTCAGTAGTTTTCCCTCAGACTGAAAGGCAGGGCAGATCAAAGGTGCTGGGGGACAAGGGGAATTGTCATGGGGGTTGATATGTTAATGCAACACCTCAGGTAGCAGAGGAGTGTTAGTGTTGTGATATAAAAGAGTGCCTGCAACCTGAGTGCTTAGTGCTTTTGATTCTGGTGGATGTGAAGGAGTGAAGAATAAAGTTCCCTCTGCTCTGAACGCTCGGCTTGGTTATTCCTCCCTCCACAACAGCATATTTTGTGTACAAGACAATTCAAAGTGCTTTGCATAAAAACATTAAAGCATTAGAGCAAGTTGCAAAAGGAATACATAAGCAAACTCAGAAGTAAATTAAATAAAAACAAAAGCAGGCTAAAATAGAATATGACAGAAACAAAAATTTACAGTGTATTGTAGGAGATTAACAATTGTTCGACTGAAAGGCCGTGGCAAAGAGGAGAGTTTTTAACCTGGATTTAAAGCAGCTGAGTGTTTCAGCAGCCCTGATGCTTTCTGGGAGTTTGCTCCATATGTGAAGCGCATAAAAACTAAACACTGCCTCACCATGTTTTGGTTCTAGGCCTGAACTTGATGATCTGAGGGCTCTGGGTGGTTCACAATGGACTAGCAGATCTGAAATATATTTTGGCCCTATACTATTCAGAGCTTTATAAACCAACAGCAGTATTTTGAAGTCTATTCTTTGACAGACAGGAAGCCAGTGTAAAGATTAGAGAACTGGAGTTATATGATCTACTTTCTTGGTCTTAGTGAGGACTCGAACTACAGCATTCTGAACCAACTGCGGCTGTCTGATGGACTTTTTAGGGAGACCTGTGAGGACAACATTACAGTAGTCCAGTTTACTGAAGATAAATGTCTTAATGTGGCTGTTAAAATTCAGGTCTGAGTCCAGAACCACACCCAGATTTCTGGCTTGGCTGTTGGTTTTTAGCATCATTAATTGCGGCTGAGTACTAACTTTGAGTCTTTCTTCTTTGGCTCAAAAAACTGTTATTTCGGTTTTGTCATCGTTTAACTGAAGAAAGGCACATCCACTCTTTAATTTGACCAATGCATTTGATCAGGGTTTTAATTGGACCATAGTCTCCTGGTGAGATGGTTATGTAGATTTGTGTATCATCTCCATAATTATGGTAATATATTTTGTTGTTTTTAATGATCTGAACTAGTGGGAGCATATAGATGTTGAAAAGCAAAGGTCCCAAAATGGAACCTTGGGGAACTCCACAGGTTATTTTTGTTTGCTTGGATTTGTAGTTATCTGATTGACACAAAATAGTCCCTGTCTTTTAAATAGGACTCAAACCAGCGAAGTGCTCTACCAGAACGTCCCATCCAGTTTTTTAGCCAGTCTAGTAAGATGTTAAGGTCGACCGTGTCGAATGCGAGAGCAAAAGATAATTTTGCTCTTGCCTTTCATTTCAATGAAGATTTTTTCCAATTTTAGGTCCCATATGTGGAAGTCAAGGGGGCGTGACTTAGGCGTTCTATTTAGACAAGCCATTTTTGGTGATGTAGATGTATTATTAAATACATAGGAGACAATCCTGAAAAGTTGATACTTTGTTCTTCAAACAAGCAGCCACATCAGTGTTTCAATCAAGTAATAACATTGTTAAAACTGAACTTTTATTTTAGTTAATTTTCCACCACTATTAGGCATTGAAAGTGACAATGAGTGGTGGTTATTTCATATAATAATCAAGTTATTGAACCAAAATTAAGAAAACATTGTGACGTTGCAAGGGTTTACACAATAAGGAGAGATGACTGTGACAAAACGGGCTTTATTTATACACACACTCACAACACAGAATGGGGGGGGGGGTCATTTACACAGACCCTCATTTCACTCATGGAGACACAGACACATGATTTGGAACATATAGGGAAACAACGCTATCACAACTGGTCTTATTACAGTTATAATGGCATACACGAATAACGCTTAGAACATAGAGACACAGTATTTGAATCCTCCACGGCGCAAGCATGCCGAGAGACTCCCGCCCCCTTATCACAGCCCCAACGTTACACTGTCCACCCTGGACTGGTTTCTGTCCCCAGAATAATAAAGTCCAACTCAAAAGTCCAACACAAATCCGTCCCGGTGTCAGGGCGGTCACCGTTGTCGGGGCGGTCGCCGTCGTCGATGACCAGCACGCACAGGCCTGTTATTGTCCATCCGCACCTCGGCCGGGGTATCCGGTCGAGATGAAGCCTCCGGCTCGACCACCCATAGGGCAGATACCTGGTACGGGGCGAGACAGTCAGAGTGAAGCATCATGACCCAGTTCCTTTTCCGCAGCCTCACCCTGTACACTACATCTGACAGTCTCTGTAGGACCATGCACGGTCCCGACCAATGGCTCGCCAGTTTCGGTGACGGTCCCTTTTTGCGCTCCGGGCACAAAACCCAGACTTGATTCCCTGGTGCAAAGTCCCTCCCCTGGCAGCGGGAGTCGTATGCCCACTTCTGCCGACTCCCCGCCACTGCCAGGGCCTCCCAAGCCAGTTTGTGTACCGTGTGGAGACATTCTCTCAAGCAAAACAAATAATCCAACCCAGCTCTGAGGGGTGGGGGGGGGGGGCAACACCAAATCCACCGGTGTGCGCAGCTCGCATCCAAACATCAGTGCTGCAGGCGTGCACCGGGTGGATTCCTGCACTACCGTCCAGTACACCCACAGAACCAAGGGCAGATGCAGGTCCCAGTCTTGCTGTCGCTGGTCCACTAGGACAGCGAGCTGGGTGGTTAGAGTCTGACTGAAACGTTGGACCAGGCCGTCGCTCTGTGGATGCAGCGAGGTAGTCCAGGTCTTCCGGATGCCCAGCCGCCTACAGACCTCCTCGAAGACCTCTGCCTCGAAGTCCCATCCCTGATCGCTGTACAGCACCTGTTCGGTGCGCCGAACCGACAAAACATCTCATCCACCAGCTTTGATGCTGTGGTGGCGGCACTCTAATCAGGGACCGCATACGCCTCTGGCCATTTGGTGAAAAAATCCATTGTGACCAGCACATAGTGGTTCCCCCGATCTGTGGTTGGGAAAAGGCCCAGAATGTCCACTCCTACCCGCTCCATGGGTGTCCCCACCCGGTACTGCTGCAAGGGGGCGTGGGATTGCTGAGTCGGCCCTTTCTGAGCTGTGCAGGTGTCGCAACGGTAGAACCGGGCCCAAAGATGCTGCAAAGTCTTCGTCACCCCAAAGTGGCCGCCCCCACCGCCCCATGGACCAACTGGAGCACTTTGGGGCGGAGCCGCCAGGGAACCAGCAACTGCCAGACATGACGCTGCCAGTTGGAGCCTGCCACTGCCGATACACAACACCCTCGTGACAGCAGAGATTGGCTTACTGGGAATGTAAGGCCTTGGTCTCTGGGTCCAGTGTGGACACAGCCTCCCAGGCGGGCCGCTGGCACACATCCAACCACTACCAAACCCGGGAGATGATCGGATCTCCATCCTGCTTGCTCTGCAGCTGCTGTGTGCCGAGGGCATCTGCAACGTCATCGCTGGGGAGAGCTGACTGATTATCCGAGGAGGAGCTGTGCGCCGCTGTGTTATTCCTGCTCACAGCAGTCCAGAGAGCAGCAGCCCGTGGGACGGCTTGGTTTTGGTCCTCTGCCCGCTGGCAGTGCTGACAGTCCTCTGCAGCACAGGGACACTGTGACAGCGCGCCAGCATTGGCATGGAGGCGGCCTGCCCGATGCACAATCTGAAAATCATAATCCTGCAGTGCCTCCAGCCATCTCGCCAACTGTCCATCCGGCTCTATAAAATTCAGTAGCCAGGTCAGGGAAGCATGATCCGCCCTGAGCTGAAACCTCCCCCTGTACACATACGGGCGAAAATGACGAAGCCCCTGAATGACAGCCAACAGCTCTCGGCGAGTAACACAATAATTCCTTTCGGCTCTGCTGAGAGTGCAGCTAAAAAAGCAGCTGCCTGCTCTCTGTGTTCTCCCTCCTGGGATAACACTGCCCTGATGCCCTGGGTGCTGGTGTCCGTGTCCACGATGAAAGGGCGGTTGGGGTCGGGATACTGCAGCACAGAATCAGAATCAGAATCAGATTTATTGCCATTGTTCATGTAGTACACAAACTAGGAATTTGTCTCGGTGCCATGCTGCAACATTAAAAACATGATGAGATAAAGAGATAAACTAAAAAACTAAAAGACTAAAAACATGCAATAAGTGTAGAATAATAAGTAATAATAATAATAATAATAATGAGTAATACCAGTCAAGGCAGTTTTAAATAAATTAGCAAGTAGCAGATAATATGGGGTACCACAGTGCAGTCGATAATGCAACAGAAAAACAGTGATGAACGACATGAGCTGCTGTATATAGTGCACGAGAGTCAATAAGTCACTTAATGTTCAGCAGTCTGATGGCAGAGGGGAAAAAGCTGTTCATGTGCCGGGAGGTTTTAGTCTGAATGGACCGAAGTCTTCTACCTGAGGGGAGGGGGGCAAACAGTACGTGACCAGGGTGTGAAGGATCGGCTATGATCCGGCCTGCACGCCTCCGGGTCCTGGAGATGTACAGATCCTGGAGAGATGGGAGCTTGCAGCCGATCACCTTCTCAGCAGTGCGCACGACGCGCTGCAGCCTTAGTCTGTCCCTGGCAGTGGCTCCTGCGTACCACACGGTTATGGAGGAGGTGAGGATGGACTCGATGATGGCCGTATAGAACTGCACTAACATCTTGGTGGGTAGCTTGAGCTTCCTCAGCTGCCGCAGAAAGAACATCCTCTACTGGGCCTTTTTGATGAGGGAGCTGATGGTTGGCTCCCATTTGAGGTCCCGGGTGATGGTGGTGCCCAAGAAGCGGAAGGAATCTGCAATGGTGATGGGAGAGCCTGTGATGGTGAGGGGGGGCAGGGGGGTTGTGACTTTCCTGAAGTCCACAATCATCTCCGCTGTCTTCAGAGCGTTCAGCTGCAGGTTGTTGTGGCTGCACCAGGACACCAGCTGGGCCACCTCTTTCCTGTAGACGGACTCGTCGCCGTTGGAGATGAGCCCGATGAGGGTGGTGTCGTCCACAAACTTGATCAGCTTAACAGACTGGTGGGAGGAGGTGCAGGAGTTGGTATAAAGGGAAAAGAGTAGGGGGGAAAGTACACAGCCCTGGGGTGATCCGATGCTGATGCTAACAGAGTCCGAGACAGACTTCCCCAGCTGCACATGCTGCCTCCGGTCCGTCAGGAAGTCGGTGATCCACCTGCAGAGGGAGTCAGGCACGCCAAGCAGGGACAGCTTGTCCTGGAGCAGAGCGGGGCGGATGGTGTTGAATGCAGAGCTGAAGTCCACAAACAGGATCCTGGCGTAGGTTCCCGGGGAGTCCAGGTGCTGCAGGATGGAGTGGAGGGCCAGGTTGACTGCGTCGTCCACAGACCTGTTGGCACGGTAGGCAAACTGCAGCGGGTCCAGGAGGGGAGTGGTGATGGACTTGAGGTGAGACAGGACCAGGCGCTCAAAGGACTTCATGACTACAGAGGTGAGCGCTACAGGTCTGTAGTCGTTAAGTCCAGTAATCCGTGGCTTCTTGGGTACAGGGATGATGGTGGAGGATTTGAGGCAGGTCGGCATGTGGCATAGCTTTAGGGAGGTGTTAAAAATGTCTGTGAAGACAGGAGCCAGCTCTTTCGCACAGTGTCTCAGGGTGGAGGGAGACACACCGTCCGGCCCGGGGGCCTTGCGCGGGTTCAGTCTGGAGAATTGTCTGTGCACGTCCTGCTCACTGATGACAAGGGCAGGGGGGGAGGAGGAGGAGGAGGGGACCGCTTTTGATGAATTAGGGGCCGAGGAGGCAGTGGAACGGGGTGGAGTGGGGGAGTTGGACACAGCTGACGAGGTGTCAAAATGGGCGTAATGTTGGGACAGTTTTTGACAAAGGGCTTTGTCATCCTGACCTTTAGAAGCCTGAGGCCGATAGTTGGTGATTTGCCTCAGTCCTCTCCACACAGAAACCGAGTCATTAGCAGTGAACTGCTGCTGGAGTCTCTCAGAATACACAGATTTAGCTCTCCTCAGCTCTCTGTTAAACCGATATTTAACCTCCCTGTAGCAGTCTCTGTCTCCACTTTTCAACGCAGCTTCCTTCTCCTTTCTGATCTGTCTGAGCTTAGCAGTGAACCAGGGCTTATCATTAGAGTATCTCACCCTGGTGCGCGATGGAAGAATGCTCTCCTCACAAAAGTTGATATAGGAGTTCACAGTGTCTGTGTACTCATTAAGATCATGAGTGGCTCCTTTAAACATGTCCCAGTCAGTTATTTCCATGCATGTGTTCAGTTTCTCTCCAGCTTCACTGGTCAATTTCTTCGTGGTGGTCACAACAGGTTTAGTGAGTTTCAGTCTCTGTCTGTATGTGGGAATTAGGTGGACCATCACGTGATCAGATAGTCCGAGCGCAGCGCGGGGAACAGCGCGATATGCGTCCTTCACTGTAGTGTAACAGTGATCCAGCGTGTTATTTCCTCTGGTTGGACATTTAATAAACTGTCTGTATCGGGGGAGCTCGTGACTCAGATTGCTCTGGTTAAAGTCGCCTACCACAATAACCAGGGAGTCTGGAAAATTCCGCTCCGCATGTAGGACGTGATCTGCGAGCGCGCGCTGGGCCTCGCGCGCGTCCGCGTCGGGAGGGGCATACACAGCGATCAAAACAAATGATGCGAACTCCCGCGGGGAATAAAATGGCTTGCAGTTAACAGAGAGAAATTCTAGATCGGTAGAACAGTGTTGTGAAACCCCCGTTACATCAGAGCACCAGCTGCTGTTAATGTAGAAGCACACTCCTCCTCCAATAGACTTACTGGAGAGCTCTGTGACGCGATCAGCACGAAACAGCTGAAATCCCTCGAGGCTGATCGCGCTGTCCGGTATGTTCCTTTTAAGCCAGGTCTCAGATAAACAGATGACAGACGAGGAAGCGAGGTCCTTAAATCGTATCAGCAGTCTTAATTCTTCTACCTTGTTCAAGAGAGAATTGGCATTGGATAGAAATATGCCAGGCAAGGCTGTTCGCGTGCCTCTCCTTCGCAGCCGAGCGAGAATCCCCCCTCGCTTTCCTCTTTTTCGCCGTCTTACTCTTTGAGCCAAACAATGAATCAGATCGGCGGCAGGAGCTAAAAATACTGGGAGAAGGTCCGTGGGAGTAAGAGTCCTGATATTTAATAACTCTTCACGAGTATAAGAGCTGGCAGACACACAATCGACGAACAAAAACAAACAAATTAAACAAATTAAAGGGCAGCGTAGCACCATGTTGACCACTGTGGGCGCCATCTTGGAAAAAAAAAAAAGCATCTGAGTGCTCATCTGAGCACAGGGGCTCAGATGAGCACCCAGCGAAGCCGGGAAAAAGCAGCAGCACAGTCCTCACTCCACTCAAACGTGCAGCCCTTCTGTGTCAGCTGATGCAGGGGGCTGGCGATGGTGGCGAAATCCTTCACAAACCTCCTACAATAGGAGGCCAGTCCGAGAAAACTCCATAATTCTCCCACATCCCGCGGCACTGGCCAGTTTTTCACTGCTGCCACTTTCTCTGGATCAGTGGTGACTCCCGCTGCGCTGACAACGTGGCCCAGGAAGGTGGTTTCTCGCTGAAATAAGAGGCATTTCCACGGCTTCAGCCGCAACCCAGCCTGTCAGATGGCGTCTAATACTTCCCGGAGGTTGGACAGGGCGCCATCAAAGTCAGCTGTGTGAACCAGCAGGTCATCCAGATAAACAATGCAGCGGCTCCAGGGCACTTGAGCCAACACTCACTCCATCAGACGTTCAAAGGTGGCCGAGGTGTTGCAGAGTCCAAACGGCATCACCTTGAATTGCCACAGTCCCTGCCCGATGGAGTAGGCTATTTTCTGACGGGCCTCCGGTGACAGCTCTACCTGGCAATAGCCGCTGCGGAGGTCCAGCGAGTTGAACCAGTTGGAGCCGGTGAAGTAAACCAGCTCGTCATCGATGCGGGGCAGAGGGTAGGAATTCCTGCGGGTGACATCATTCAGGCACCAGTAATCCACACAGAACCATTTCATCGGGGAAAATGTCTGCGGGAGGTGACAGGTCCCCGTCCATACCACCTCGCTCTAGTTTAAAGCCGGCGAGGGCGCGGTTTGTCACGGTGTGGGTGCCGGGCAGTACCGCGCGATGTGTCCTGGCTCCCCGCAGCGGAAACACTCTTCCTCGCGCCGTTGTCATTTTCTCACTGGCCGCACCGCTGTAGTCCAGCGCAGTTCCTCCTCCTCCTCCTCGCTCTCAGCTGTGGCCTGGAAAGCTCTCTGCCTTGACGACGACACTTCAGCTGCATAATCCATCATCGGTTCCATTTGCTCCGCTTCTGCCACAGCCGTCTCCCAGCTGCTTGCAACGTGAATCCAGATGTGGTCCTGGAGCAGGGATGGGCAGATCTCCCAGATGAAGTGCTGGAGGGTGAGCTTCTCCACCGCCCCTAGCTCAGAATCCGGGTAGCCACGCTGCATCAGCAGCCGTATGTCCACTACATAGGCTCCCAGGCTCTCTCAGCTGCCTCGCCAGTGGTTGGCCAGCTGTTCCTGGGCATGCTCAGAGTTGGTCGCTCTCCCAAACTGCCTCTGGAGCGCTATTTGTAGTGCTGGTGAGCTGCGACGTTCCTCAGGCTGGAGGTCAGACAGCGTGCAGAGAACCCCGCCCTCCAGGGCCACCTGCACGGGGGTCTCCTCGGGTGTCCAGCCATTCAGCGCAGCAGCCAGCTTGATCTGGACCAGATAGTCGTCCAGCAGGGTTTCGCCACCAAAGTGGGGAAGTTTGGCTTGTTGGTGGATTGGTGAGACGGTCACCTCTTGGTCGATTGCCGCCCCTGATTGCAGTGGAATCGCTGGCCCGTCTTGCCCTGAAAAGGGCGGGAAGCGGGGCCAGTTTGCTCTGCTTGGCCCGCCCTGCCTCGAGAAAGGCAGAAGGCGGGGTATGCTGGTCCTGTCGGGTCCACTGCTCCATTCATTATGGCGAGCAGCTCCAGGGGTCGGTGTGTTGGCTCTGTTGTCCATCTCCAGCTGAGCAATGAGCCACTCGAGCTGCTGAACCTCCGTCCTAATTCTGGCTTCCATCTCCTCCGTGATCCCACTTCTGACACTAGTGTGACGTTGCAAGGGTTCACACAATAAGGAGAGATGACTGTGACGAAACAGGCTTTATTTATACACACACTCACAACACAGAATGGAGTGGAAGTCATTTACACAGACCCTCATTTTGCTCATGGTGACACAGACACATGATTTGGCACATATAGGGAAACAACGCTATCACAACTGGTCTTACTACACAGTTATAATGGCACCCACGAATAACATTTAGAACACACAGATACAGTATTGAATCCTCCACGGCGCACGCATGCTGGGCGACTCCCACCCCCTTATCACAGCCCCAACATTACAATATTAAATTAAATAAAAAGTTTTTTAGGCTGTTTTTACCTGTAATTACTGCTGACTTTGTTTTTTGTAGCTGGTGAGCCAAAGACAATTTTCCACCTCTGTGGACAAAAAAAAAAAAAAGATTCTATTCTATTCTAAATGCAGTACATGCCTATGTGGTACAATTACTTGTGTTTCTTTCAATAACCAATATAGTGTCTGCAATTGGTCGACTGAGACTAGTCTGGCAGCTAGTATGGGCAGTCTAGTAATAGACAGCCCCTGGCAAAAATTATGGAGGATGTTCATTCAATTGTTTCATTTTGTTTGTGTTTTTTAAAAATCACAGAGGTATGTCACAAAACTATTTTTATCCAACATGCCAACCTTCTGGCTTTAAGAAACCTTTTAGAAAGAATGAAAGAAACTTGGAGTCAACTGCAATTTTTTATGACATCCAGCAGAGGAAGAAAATATGTAATCAATCACTTGTGAGAAAAATATTACCCTGTAATTGGCAGTCCTAAAACAAATACCTGCATGAAATTAAATCTGCCAATTAGTTTGCAGTCAAAAAAAGAGTGTCCACACACCTTGGTGAGCTGTTGCACCAAGCTGGTAAACATGAATCTTGGCTCCAACACAAGAAATTTCAGTTGAAACAAAAGAGTGGATTACAAAACGTCTTCCATCCATCCATCCATTTTCCACTGCTTATCTGGGAATCCAGGTTGCAGAGGCATCAGTCCAAGCAGAGTAGCCCAGACTTCTGCCTGGTTCACAAAGCACCATGATCCCCATGATCCCTGCTGCAGGGGGTGAGCCCACTGGAGGGCAGACCCATGTGCCTCCTTTGGTGTATACTGGGTCCTTGATGTAATGTTTTTCATGGAGGTCCACTGAACCGCTCTTCAGGTGCCTTCACACCAAATGCGAACGGGTGGCGCGAATCCACACAAAGTCAATGGGAAGACACAAGCACATGCGAAATTGCGTGTTCACGTCCAAGGGGTAGCACTAGCTTTGAGATTCTACCGTCACCGGAGTAAAAGCATTAACATTGGAGAGTAGATTAGGTTGAAAATGAGACTCACTCACCTGGAGACAGGAGGACTGGGCACTCTTCGGCTGAATTGGGATTTTGGAGTTATTTACCTATCGTTTCCTGCCACGGATGTGCTAACAAGGCAGGCAAGCAAGCAACGTAAACACTCATCATCTTATAAAGTTTTGGAGACAGGGACAACTTTTTCAGGTGAGCCCTCCGTTGGATAATGTAAACCTAAAGCATGACGTTATTTTGGGGATTTCCACAGTGGGTTGAATACTGCTGTGGAAGTTATAAAGGCAACTTTGCCTGTCTGTATCTCACTCAGACGGTGAATTCATGTCTATTCGTGTGTTTACAATGAGTTATAATGCAATCGTGCTGCATGAAAAATTTGCCCGTTTGCGTTTGGTGTGAAAGCACGTTCAGTCTGGCCCTTCACCCAGGACCAGTTTGTATGTTTGTTTGTATGTAAGTGATATTCAATGACGAGGGTGTGCATAAATATGCACACCCTCTTATAACTGGGGATATGGCTGTGTTCAAAATTAACCATTCACATTCAAACTCATGTTAAATGGGAGTCAGCACACACCTACCACCATTTAAAGTGAATCTGATTAACCCCAAATAAAGTTCAGCTGTTCTAGTAGGCTTTTCCTGACATTTTTGTAGTCACATCTTCCAGCACAAGCCATGGTCCACAGAGAGCTTCCAAAGCATCAGAGGGATCTCATTGTTCAAAGGTATCAGTCAGGAGAAGGGTACAAAAGAATTTCTAAGGCATTAAGTATACCATGGAACACAGTGAAGGCAGTCATCATCAAGTGGAGAAAATATGGCACAACAGTGACATTACCAAGAACTGGACATCCCTCCAAAATTGATGAAAAGACTAGAAGAAAACTGGTCAAGGAGGCTGTCAAGAGACCGACAGTAGCATCAAAGTCGCTGCAGGAATTTCTGGCAAGTACTGGCTGTTTATTACATGTGACAACAATTTCCCATCTAGGGTGGCAAGACGGAAGACTTATCTTACAAAGAAAAAACATCTAAGCCCGGCTATAATTTGCAAAAACACAGTTGAAATCTCCCAAACGCATGTGGGAAAATGTGTTATGGTCCGATGAAACCAAGGTTGAAACTTTTTGGCCATAATTCCACAAGGTATATCTGATGTCTTAGTCAAGGTGGAGGGAATTATGAACAGTTCCAAATACCAGTCAGTGTTGGCACAAAACCTTCAGGCTTCTGCTAGAAAGCTGAAGATGAAGAGGAACTTCATCTTTCAGCACAACAGTGACCCAAAGCACACATCCAAATCAACAAAAGAATGGCTTCACCAGAAGAAGATTAAGGTTTTGGAATGGCCCAGCCAGAGTCCAGACCTGAATCCAATCGAACATCTGTGGGATGATCTGAAGAGGGCTGTGCACAGGAGATGCCCTCGCAATCTGACAGATTTGGAGTGTTTTTACAAAGAAGAGTGGGCAAATATTGCTACATCAAGATGTGCCACGTTGATAGACTCCTACCCAAAAAGACTGACTGCTGTAATAAAAGCCAAAGGTGGTGCAACAAAGTATTAGTTTAAGGGTGTGCATATTTATGCAAACAGGTTAGTGCAAGTTTTTTATTTTTCTCCTTAAAAAATTCCAGTTTGTTTTTCAATTGGGTTGTACAGGTTTTAGTTCATATTAATGGGGGAGAAGTTTTGAAATGATTTATCTTGGTCTCATCTTTTAACATCACAAAATCCTGGCATTTGAACAGGGGTGTGTAGACTTTTTATATCCACTGTATTATGTCAATGGCATGGCCTGCAAATAGTCCAGACCGCAATCCTGTTGAAAATCTGTGATGGAAATTGAAGAAAATGATCCATGACAAGGATAAAAACCTGCACAGCTGATGTGGCAACAGCAATATAAGAAAGTTGGAGCCGGATTGATGAAGAATGCTATTTGTCAATAGTTAAATCCAAGCCTCAGAGAATTCAAGCCATAACACCTAGAGGTGGTGCAACAAAGTTGTTTTTTTCCATGATTCCATAATATTTCCAGTGGGCTCACCATCTGCAGGAGGGATTACGGTGATCATGGTATTATGTGAACCGGGCTGGGCTGGTCTAGTCTGGGCTGGGCTAGTCTGGGCTGGGCTAGTCTGGGCTAGTCTGGGCTACTCTGCTTGGACAGCAGAGTAGCCCAGTCCCTGTGGCCCGGACTGTGATGTTGGGTTTGGGTGCCTTTACTGTGAGGTGCAGTGTGGTGGCAGCCACTTCCTCTTCTGCCACTGCACCATCGTGTAAATACCAGGGGGCATCCATTTTGGGGTCTATTTGCTGATGCCCCTGCCTTGTGGCTGTATTGTGTGTCCAACCTAATAAAACTGACTTCGTACGTTCACCTGGCTTCATCCTTGTACCAAGGTATTTACAGACATAACATTTTGGCAACGAGGACAAACTATGGAGACGTGTATTACACCACTTTGCCCCTTCCTGGAGCTCCCGGGCGAGCTGCCTGTACCCTGGCCAAGATGGTTTGTGGCCTTCCAGAATTAAATTGTCACACTCAACCTGGATGAGCTAGATAAGCTAAGAGCACGTGTGCTCCAAGCACACAATTTAGGGATTGAGGGCCAGCGTATCCTGCCCACACTCGGGGCTTCGGACTCATTTGAGGACGTCGTTGAGTTGCTAGCAAGCCATTTTCATAACCCAAATAGCGTGACTGTCCAGAGAATTTGGTTCCGGCAGCAACATCAGTGTGCGGGTGAGCCTGTCCACCAGTTTGTCGTCGACTTGAGGCAACTAGCTAGTGGGTATCGTTTTGGGCCACTGGAGGTAGAAATGTTACATGACCAGCTGGCGAAGAACACGAACAGCGCCGCTTTACGAGCTAGGCTACTCACGGCGCCAAGTGACTTAACGCTAGCCAGGGCTGTCGAGCTAGCTCTCCAAATGGAGACCGCAGACAAGCTAGCTTTAAAGCTAAAGTGGCGCAAGTCACAACAGCAGCTGGAGCCTACTGCCGTGGCATTAGTAGCAGACCCTGATAGCGAGGATAGCGACGATAGCTTGGACAACAACAACGCGGAAACCAATGCTACCAGCCGAAGGTCTGCCCTGGGAAAACCCCTGTGCATGGGTTGTAGGTCCGTGAAGCACCAGTATAAGGCTAGTGACTGCCTGGCTAGAGGGGAGCGTTGTGGCAAGTGTGGACGCTTGAACCATTATGCCAGAGTGTGCCATGTGTCTGAGCCGGAGAGCCCATGGAAGAAATCACTCCGCCCGCCACCGACAACTATCCACACGGTGTCCCCGAGTACCATTGGACACCTTTGGCAGAGTAACACTGGATGGCGTGGAGGTGCCACTGCTGCTCGACACGGGGGTGGAGGGATAGTTGCTGAATTGGGCCACGGTGAGCAAGTTTTTCCGCCACTACAGGATAAGAGGTAACCTAGCGCCGCTTTATGGTAATGGAGGTGGCAGGCACGGACGGAACGTTGGAGTTAACAGTTCAGTACAAGTCGGCGGTGATGGCTGATTTCACGTTCCACGTCACGGCCCAAGGCAACAACATCATGGACTGTGATCTGTTTTATGGACTGGGTTTTGCCATCAAAGACGATGCTGGGGAAGAATGGTCTGGTTGTGGCCAGTAGAACCGTCCGGTTCGGCTGGTGGAGGATGACGGTTTGTGGGATGAAGACCCAATGGACACCACGGCGGTCAAGCAGGACCAGCTTCACTCAGGTTTGGCACAGGAGGGTCTCAGTGCCGGTGCTCAGGGAATGGTAGGAGAGGGCACCGAGCGTTGCGGCAAGGCCAGCGAGTGACGCCAACATGCTAGCACCAGATTCCTCCGGAGATTGGCCGCAGAGGGCTGGAGGATCTGCAGCTACCATGCCAACCGCCGCAATGGCTTTAGAAGAGGTCAGGGCCAGACCGACAGGCACGGAGAGACCGCATGCCAAACAGCACCATTGTAGGCTGAGCAGAGCCCCTCTTAGAATTATGGACTTGGTCCGGGCTCGAGGAGAATGTCCACGGCGGGTATGAGCCAAGCGACAGTCAGCGGAACACCAAGGGCACCTGCGCATCATGGCTAAGCGGGGTGCAGCTTACTCTGAGCTGTCAGACGGCTCGAGGAGGTACAGTATGCCAACGAGCTGCGGCATGTCTGGGAGGAGGCTTCTGGTGGCGGGTCCGGACGAGAGAGGCGGTCGGTGGCAATGAAAAGAGGCGCTTTCGTCCATGAGGTCAGCTGTGACCCCGGGGGCAGGCTGCTTCTGCCCTGGACCCCCCACTACCCGGTTCTACCCTCTTCTGCCAGAAGGACAGCAGTGTAAATGTAATAAATAATTCTATTGTTCATATGTTTGTGCATGTATAAAAAAAATGTTATTGTTCTGGGTGTTGTGTTAAGTTTAGGAACATGGCAGTACTTTAAGTTGTAAATGGACTTTGGAGTTTAGGACAATAGGTGGCAGAATAATCCACCTTGCGCTGTGGGGCAGGATGGTAGTCCACTCATCCTCCCTAGTTTAGATTTTGTTGTGTGAATGTGGTAGGCCATTTGGTAATTTCAGTTTTAGTTTTCTTAGTGCATGATTTGGGTCCTAAATTGGGGGGGGGGGGTGTCTTGATTGTGTGTGTGTTTTGGACTTTCTACAGGGGGAAGGCAGAGGGATGTGATGTTGGGTTTGGGTGCCTTTATTGTGAGGTGCGGTGTGGTGGCGGCCACTTCCTCTTCCGCCACTGCACCGCCCTGTAAATACCAGGGGGCATCCATTTTGGGGTCTCTGCCGATGCTCTTGCTTGGTGGCTGTATTGTGTCCAACCTAATAAAGCTGAGTTCACAGGTTCACCTGGCCTCATCCTTGTACCAAGGTATTTACAGACATAACACGGACTCCCGGATAAGTGGTAGAAGATGGATGGATAATATTTTACTCAGAATTGAGTTCTTTCATTTTTTTTGTTTCTTAAAGCCAGAAGTTTGGAATGCTGAAAAAAATAGTTTTGTGACATGTCTGTGATTATTATTATTATTTTACAAAATTAAACAATTGAATCCTTCAAGAGTGGTGATTCCATAATGTTTGCCAGGGGCTGTATACTGTATGTCTATGTGACTGGCTGTTGGCACTGAGATCACAGTGGCTATTGTTAGTCTTTTCAGTGCTCCTATCTTGAACAAGAAAGCTACATAGTGCTGCTTTAAGAAAACAACTACAAATAGGTGAAACAAAAAGCCAAAAACACAGGACCGAACACCACTTGGGTTCAGATCAGGCAGGTTGTTTCTCCCGATCACCCCCCCCCCCCCCAAGAGGAGCACTTTCCAGCACATCAGTCAGAGACTTTAACAAGGGTGGGTACTCTGAACCATTATTTGGCACATAGGTACAAATGACAGTCAGGACCTGTTTCCCAACCCGAAGGTGCAGGGAAATAACCTTTTCATCACCGTGTTATGATCTTTAAACTACATACTGTATGTGCAAAAATGGTCTTTTCTTTGGCCTAAGTCCATAAGTGCTAACCCCATTCAGTCCAAAACCCCAGTTAGCACACACAAGGCATTTGTGATATTAAGTGCTTTTAATTTCAGGATGAAACATTAAAAATACATATTCGATTTTTCTTACTTGTTCATGTTGCTTTCATGTGCATAACAAGGCTACATGTCAGAGTAAAGTGATCTCATTATAAATGTTCAAAAACATTTCCCCTAAAAAAGGTACACAAATACAGCTCACATAAACTTATCTTTATGTGTGCAGTTTGGAAAAAATGGTGTGATAAGCCATCATCTCTCAGTTGTACAGTAACCATAAAGATGTTGTAACAGAACCTCGTGATAAAGTAATACAGAAAAAACACGAGTGAGAACCATCATGAAAAAGATTCTATGCTACTACATTTATAATTTCTGATATTAGGTTTTATGATTACTATCAAGTGCCCTTCAAATAACTATCACAATCAAAGTATTTAGCAGTTTCAATTGTGCACTGTAAAGTCATCAACCTTCAGTGTGGATAAGGTGCTCATGTTATCAGCTATGTGGTTAGGGTTCGATCCTTGCTTTTGTTCCCACTTGAGATAAGAAAGGGTGCTAATATTTTGTGGGGTAAGTTTATAATAGCCACTGCTCATATTAAACATGGCAACTGTTTCAAATAACACACGTAAATTTGTCTTTAAATATGAGCAAAATGCTGCTCTTCAGACTTGATTTAGAACTGTTGGCAGAGGAGCTCTTTCAGGAACTACATACATTCTTTATTGTTGCATTGCCATCAAGATGAAGAGCTGTTTGATGACATAATCATGTAAGGAGAGCGGTGTGCCAATGACACAATCCACCGCCGATTGCAAAATGGAAGAAAACAATATTGTAGCGGTGTGTTTATGTTACAGTAGTTTACCGGTTTGAACTTGTGGTCCACTTGTGTGTATTTTTCCTTTACTTCTGATGATCAACCATGAACAAAACTTGTCATGGTAGACAGGGTTGTGACCCAAATGACACCAAGTCCCTGCTCTCACGTGGAAGCTAAAAGGGTTCCTCAAAAGAGATTTTAGGGATGAAACGCAAACTAGAAACCTTGATGTGAATGCACAAATAACAGGAACTACGGTCAGAAAGTCCCTGTACTTAAAAAGTTCCTGCTGTGGAAAAAAAGGGTTTCAGGCCATTTTTTTTCTACAACTGGATCTTTATAATATCAGTATGGAAGGATATCCTTAGCATGGTCATGTCAGGAGGAAAGTGCTGGCTGCTAGAGCACCTGTTCAAATTATCCGTTTTTCCAGTGGCATCTGATCTAAAAAGGATAGCTTCAAAGTTGAGGAGCCAAAATAGTTTGTTTCAGACAGTAGATGGACTGAGGTGCTGCACCAAGGTCCAGTTTAAGAGAAGTAAGGAGCATTTTCAGCTGCACTCTTAGAATAAAAACACAGTGGTGAAAATTAACATAGCTGATCCACTTTGAAGTGTTCAGGGCTGTGGTTGTCTGTTATTTACTTTTAACTTTGATTTTAACCTCTTTAGGTATGTCTGAATTGCCTTCCAGGATGAGTTGGATTTGGTTGAGCACCTTTTCATGGAACACCATATCTAGGTGGGCCAGCCCGTTAAACTCTGTTATATGGACAGGCTTCTCCTGCTGGCCTGACCAGCGTTTACACTGTCCCGTGCTGAAGCTGTCCACTGTGTCATCTCCATCAGCGTAAATGAAGTTCACTGGGTCCCCGTTGGGGAAATCCTCATCATAGATGTATGTTACAGGAGTTGGAAGCCCCACGCCGTACATACACCATACCTCCACACCAGGAGGGTGAAGATCACCTGTCAGGTTCTTGGTATCCTCCCACATGTGCCTGGAACCAACGAGAGAGACTATTATTAAATTAATAATATACTTCAATGGTAAAATCAAGAATGTTGGTGTGTCGGCCAGAATCTGTCTGACACACCAGGCCAGATGTGGGCTGAGTCCACCTGCATCTGGTAGGCAAGTATTAATAATAATAATTCATATTATAAACACTGATTATACTGATTAGAAGAAGAAGCCAACTTTATTGCCATTCAATCCATACAGCCAACCATGTACAGTAGAAAGAAATTATGTTTCTCCTAGATGTTAATCACATCTAGAATCAGGAGGGCAAGGCGCTGCCACAAACAACTTTTTCCTTCCCCCATTCTGTTATGCTGAGCACCAAGCTAGAAGGCAGGAAGTACCATTTTTATATGGTCTTTGGTATGACCTGTCAGGGGCTTGAACCCATGATGTCCCGGCTGTGGGGAGGACGCTCTATCACTAGGCCACAACTCCGGTGGAGGTACATTAATGTGTATACATTCATTTTTTTCATTCATTCATTCATCTTCTACCGCTTAATCCTTTTCGGGTCACGGGGGAGCTGGAGCCTATCCCAGTATCTTTGGGCGAGAGGCAGGGTACATGTGCATAATTGTACATAAATACAGTATAGGGAAATACTCTCCCAACATCATCACCAAATCTGTATCTCTGACAAATAAGGTGACCACAGTCTGTTCTAAATGTGCCATATCTCAAGCATCAGTGGGTCTGATCCAGGCACTCAGAACCCAGCCAGATCCAACAACCATTAATGATCCAGATCTGGCTGGGTTTTGGTGAGCCATTGCCAGAGCACAGCTGAAGGTGCCAGAACTCAACCAGAATCAGCCTGATTCCGTTGGCTACCTGAGATACTTCAGCTTTCTGCGGTGCCTTTCAGTCAAAGACAATTTGTTTACTTGTTTGTTTATTTATTAGGATTCCCATTAGCCTCCGCCAAAGCAGTTGCTAGTCTTCCTGGGGTCCTCAGTTAAAAAAACAAACAAACAAACAAACAATGAGATATTAACATGAATATACATAAGCATACAATACAAACACAGCAAGACAATCACAATTTACAAGAAGAAAAATAAATAACCGAATAAAGATGGCAAGCCATATACAGTGGATATAAAAAGTCTACACACCCCTGTTCAAATGCCAGATTTTTGTGATGTAAAAAAATGAGACCAAGATAAATCATTTCAAAACTTTTCCCACCATTAATGTGACCTATAATCTGTACAACCCAATTGAAAAACAAACTGAAATTTTTTAAGGGGAAAAATAAAAAACTTGCAATAACTTGGTTGCATAAATATGCACACCCTGTTATAACTGGGGATGTGGCTGTCATGGGCAGCGAGAGCGTGCCCCCTCCTTCCCATTCATCTCTCCTCAGGTCATCAACGCACCTGAGTGAGAGGACACACCTGCGCCCTCTCATCAGCCAGCGTTAAAGAAGCACTCTTCAGTGATTCAGTACTGGCTCATCTGGTTATACTGCCTACGCTAAGACAAGCAAGTATATACACTACCGTTCAAAAGTTTGCGGTTACTAAGAAATGTCCTTATTTTTGAAAGAAAAGCACTGTTTTTTTCAATGAAGATAACTAAACTAATCAGAAATACACTCTAATATCTAATATACATTGCTAATGTGGTAAATGAGTATTCTAGCTGCAAATGTCTGGTTTTTGGTGCAATATCTACATAGGTGTATAGAGGCCCATTTCCAGCAACTATCACTCCAGTGTTCTAATGGTACAATGTGTTTGCTCATTGCGTCAGAAGGCTAATGGATGATTAGAAAACCCTTGTGCAATCATGTTAGCACAGCTGAAAACAGTTTAGCTGGTTAGAGAAGCTATAAAACTGACCTTCCTTTGAGCAGGTTGAGTATCTGGAAAAAATTATTATTTCAAATACAAATCATTATTTCTAACCTTGTCAATGTCTTGACTATATTTTCTATTCATTTTACAACTCATGGTGGTAAATAAGTGTGACTTTTCATGGAAAACACAAAATAATTGTCTGGGTGACCCCAAACTTTTGAACGGTAGTGTATGATTCACACTGGTGAAGAAGTTAGTAACCAGTGTGCTTTCTCTTCTCCTAAGGTTGCTGCCATCGTGCGGGTGTGTCTCCAGGACTGCGTGCGCTCTCCTGCCACATCATCGCTTATCAACGGCACACAACCACCACCCGGTCAGGTACCACCAGCTCCACTCCCCTCACCCTGCTGGTTCATCTATTCCCCGCAGGGGCCCTGCTGGTTCTCCCCTGGAGGCTCACGTAAGTGGCAATTTGGCCAGCCCATTTTCCCACTTACTCCATTCCTCCATTCACGGCTCTTGTCTTCTCTCCACAGGCTGTTTCCTCTGGCGAGTGACTGTTTCTGTAGCTGTGCGGGGATTTTGATATTTAATAAAACGTGTACTGCTGTTTGATTGTTCCTTCTTTTTTTTTTTCCACAATATCTTTATTGAACCTTTTTTTTTTTTTTTTTTTTTAACAAACATGATACAAACAATCAAACACTAACACTAAAGTACTACAAAAAAAAAAAAATGCACTAAAAACACCAACAACCACCAACAAAATCAAGTCTTCAACAATGCTCCTCTGTTTAGTCTAGACAATCCAATACATAAGTATACATATTATGTTCACCAGTTTGGAATTTACAAGGTCCACACACATCATTCACCTTCTTCTTCAAGAGTTATGTTTAAATTTTTTACATAATCAATAAAAGGTCTCCATATATTCTCAAACACAATTTCCTTTGATTTTAGTATATATGTTATTCTTTCTAATGGAAGGTTTGTTAACATCTGTCTTAACCACTGAGTCACATCTGGTCTATGAGTCTTTTTCCATAATAGTGCAATACATTTTTTGGCATTAAGCAAACTGAGGTCTATGAATGTTCTTTCACTTTTATTAAAATTATGCTTTTCTGGGTACAGACCCAACAAAAACAGTTTAGGATTCAATATGATTTGTTTTGAGATTATTTTTTCAATTGTTACCCTCACCTCTTCCCAAAACATTCTTATTAATCTACATTCCCATAAACAATGAAATAGGGTTCCTTTACTTTCCATGCATTTTGTGCATGTATCTGGTATATTTTTGTTATATCTATTTAACTCCTCCGGTGTAACATACATCCGCATTAACCATTTGAAATGTATCAATTTAAGGCGTGCATTTATTGATTTGGTTTGAGCTTCTGTACAAGCCAATTCCCATTGTTCCTCTGAAATTTCAGTTAGCAGATCTTCTTTCCAGTAGTTTAATCTTTTCAGTGAATTTTCACTTGAAGATAGTGTCAGTGAGTTATAAAACTCTGAAATAATACCCTTTCTTTTACTATCTTTCATCATCATTTTTTCCAAGGATGAATAAATAGGTCGAGTGAGAGCTTTATTTTGATTTGATCGAATAAAGTTTCTAAGTTGAAGATATTTAAAAAAATGTGTTCTATTGAGATTAAATTTGATCCTCAGCTCTTCAAAAGACATTATGTTGTCTGCACATGGCAAATATAAATCCTGAATCTTTTGTATCCCTTTTAAATTCCATACTTTAAATACAGCGTCCGCTCTCCCTGGTTTAAAATATTGATTACCCCATATTGGACTAAATTGTGACAATAACTGTGGTTCTTTTAAATAGTTTTTAGCTTCACACCATATTTTGATCATATGCTTTACAAATGGATTTTTAACTTGTTTTTGTAATTTTTTTGCCGAATCTGAGTATATGAATATGGGAAGAGGTAAAGGTAAATTGTATGATTCCATTTCAGTCCAGTGAGGGAGATCATTTGATGAAAAATAATATGTCATAGACCTCAGTTGTGCCGACCAATAATACAACATAAAATTTGGACATTTCAGACCTCCACGATCAAATGGTAAATATAATAAAGACAAACGTAATCTAGCCCTCCTGTTGTTCCATATAAATTCCACTAACTTTTTTTTTATTCTTGAGAATAGATCTAAAGGTGGTGATAAGGGAATGTATTGAAATAAATAAAGTATTTTAGGTAAAATATTACTTTTAAGTATATTGATTCTCCCGATCATCGACATTGGTAGTGACATCCATCTCTGAGTTAACTCACTGATATCTGACATTAAGGCTTCATAGTTGACACTGGCGACTGATTCTAGCTTAGGCATAATTTGGATTCCTAGATATTTAAACTGATTTACAACATTGAATTGATTTACCTCAGGGGCTGGGTAATTTCTCTGGGTCTCATTTAGCATTAATATTGAAGATTTAGTTTTATTTATTTTATATCCTGATATTTCCCCAAAATTCTTTATTAAATTCAACAAGGTTGGAATTGATTTTTTTAGATTCGACATAAACAAAATTATGTCATCGGCGTACAGGGAGATTTTATGTTCTGTTGGTCCAACTTTAATTCCATATATTTGTGAATGTAAACGTATCGCTATCGCTAAAGGTTCAATTGCCATAGTAAACAGTAAAGGTGAAAGTGGACAGCCTTGTCGACATCCTCTATTGATTTTTATTGGTTTTGAAATATTGTTATTTGTTAGGATTTCTGCTGTAGCATTATTGTATATTATTTGAACCCATTTTATGAAATTATTTCCAAGTCCAAACCTTTGTAGGACTTCAAAAAGAAAGGGCCATTCAACTCTATCAAAGGCTTTTTCGGCGTCCAATGATAGGAGAGCTGTATCCGGTGCTTCTTTATTAAAATAAATAATATTAAATAGTCTTCTTACATTATGGAAGCCTTGTCTACCCTTTATAAAGCCATTCTGATCTCGATTAATAATATTTGGTAAAATTTCTTGTATTCGTCTTGCTAAAATTTTACAGATTATCTTAAGGTCGGCGTTTAATAGGCTTATTGGTCTCATATTTTCACATTTATTAGAGGGCTTACCTGGTTTTGGCAGCAGTATAATTAAGGCATTATTTATGTATGATGGTAAATTATTATTTTGAAATGCTTCTAAAACCATTTCCAAAAAAGGTTTTATTAATTTATTCTTAAATTTTTTATAAAGGTCAACTGGAAGACCATCTGGTCCTGCACTTTTTCCTGATTTCATATTATCAATGGCTAGCCCAACTTCTTCTTGACTAATTTTAGACTCCAATATCTCCCTGTTTTCATTTGGAATACACGGTATAGATAGTTCGTTCAAAAACCCATTTAGTTTTGTTAAATCAGGTTCATTTTTGGTATCATATAATTTTTCATAGTAATCTCTAAAGGCTCTATTAATTTCTAAAGGATCTATAACTACCTGTCCATTACTTATAATACTGGTAATTGGTGTTTTAATTTCCAATTGTTTAATCTGCCATGCTAATAATTTTCCTGATTTTTCACCTTGTTCATAAAAAGATTGTTTCAATCTTAGAAGACTCGAGGCAGCTCTATTCGCTGATTTTTTGTCGTATTCAGCTCTCAAAATCAGTAATTCATTCTCCAACCTTGGGTCACTTCCTGCATACACTTTTTCCTGAAGATTTTTTATTTTATGTTCCAATTTAGCTCTCTCCTCTCGAGTCTTCTTAGATTTTGATCCTGTATAACTAATAATATGTCCCCTAATAAAAGCTTTGAAAGCCTCCCACTTTACACATGCTGATGTTTGTGTAGTATTGATGTCAAAGAACTCGTCTATCTGTTTTTCTATATACTTGACAAATTCCTCATCCTGAAGCCATTTATGCTGAAATTGCCATCTACCTGATTCCTTTGTCAATTTTTTATCTACATATATTAGACAACAGGGTGCATGATCAGAGATCACGATGTTATCATAAAAGCAGTTTTGAATCTTGGACCTTAATTCTGTGGAAATCAAAAAATAATCAATACGTGAGAATGTCTTGTAGGTACTGGAATAACAAGAATAGGCTTTAACTTGTGGTTTCATTTCTCTCCATATATCTAACAATCTCAATTCTTTCATAAAATGATTAATAGTCATCCTACATCCAATGTGCGTACAATCCAGTCCTGTTGATCTATCCACACCTGGATTCAATGTACAATTAAAATCCCCTGCTATTATATGTTGCCCTGTAAGTGATGATAAGATGAGAAATAAATTAGCAAAGAACTTCTGATCATCTATATTGGGACCATATAAGTTCACAAGATTTATATTTTCTAATAGCAAAGAACCTTGAATGATTACATATCTTCCAAATTTGTCTCCAATTACATTTTTCACTTGAAAAGGAACTGATTTATGTATGAGAGTCATAACTCCCCTGGCTCGGGATGAAAATGAAGAGGTGAATACACTTCCCTGCCATCTACTCCTAATTCTTTTAACATCCTCCTCTATCAGATGAGTTTCTTGTAAAAACACAATTCTTGAACCCATGTCCTTTATTTTATTCATAACTTGTTTAAGTTTTTTTAAATTTTGTAGACCTCTGCAATTCCATGAAGTTAAATTAAGGTTAACACTTTGGTCCATGATCAATAGAGAGTTTGGGATTACCTTGCAGTGTAAACATGCTCATACAGAGAAGCAAAAACATGAGTGGTTGAACATTCATCCTACAAACTACACACAAACAAATTTCCCCTTCCCACACTTGTGGCAAACCCCCCAAAATCAAAAGAAAAATTCTGTCTCCCGATATAGCCATCGACTGTTCCACACCCACGGGGAACAGCCTAAGCCACTCCTTCTTCATCCTCCCAATCACCCTAACTCTACTGCTTTTAATGACGTAACATTAACTCTCCTCTGTAGTTTTCCAACTTAACTCCAAAATTTTTAACAACTTTGTACATCATAGTTTTTTTTTTGTTTGTTTTGTTTTTTTAATATATAATACAATCTATATTTTGTAAACTTACTATTTACTTCAAGTCAGTCAGATGCCTGTGCAAATGCTTAATTATTCTACCTTATATTTTGTTCATGCTTAGCTCCCACCAGTCTCTTCTTCTTCTTTGATCTTCTTGATGAACTCCTGCGCCTCCTCTGGGGTCTTGAAGATGTGGGTTCTGCCCTCATACGTGGTCAGCAGTCTCGCAGGATAGATTACACCATGACGAATCCCAAGGTTGCGCAGCTCCTTACGTACGGGATCAAACTGCTTCCTCAATTGCTGGATTCCTGTGGCCAAATCTGGGTAGAACCGCACCTGCTGGTCCTGGTGTTTAATCTCTCCTTTAGCACGTGCAGCGTTGAAGATCTTCATCCTGTCTCTGTTGCTAAGAAACTTCATAATTAAGGTCCTCGGCGGTCCCTTATCTCTCCGTGGGCCAATACGATGTGCTTTTTCCAGAACCACTGCTGATTGCAACTCCTCGCTGCCCAGCACCTCCGGAATCCACTTTTCCAGAAAGGAACATACGTCCCGACCTTCTGATTCCTCTGGAAGACCCACCAGCCTCAAATTATTCTGTCTCGACCGAGATTCCAAATCCAGAATATTATCTTCCAGAGATTTATTTTTTTTTTCCAAAGTGCGCACCTTTAATTGAAGACGGGTGACGTCATCTTCAGCACTAGCGAGACGGAGCTCCATCTGCGCCGTTCGTTCTACACAGTCACCCAATTCCTTTCTTATTCCTTCCAGCGCTGTCATAATCCCATCAAATCTAGAGGAAAAGTCCGCTCTCATTGAACTCATGGCAGCCATCAGCGCATCTGCGCCATTCCCCGCAGAAATCGCGCCGCCGCCAGCCTCCTCCGCCATATATGGAGCCTTGTTTGCTGCGTCACAGACCTGAAAGTCCATTAATTTGGACTGTTTCGGCGGCTCGCTTTTTCCTTTTCCTGGTTTTCCAGCCTTAGGCTTCGCCGACATATCCTCGCCCAAATGCTGGGATACGTTCTGTCCCAAATGAGAGAGTTATTTGCCGATTTTTTTCTCCAGGAACAGAGCAGAGCGAGACACGTCCGTCCTACGTGGCAGCCATAACCGGAAGTCCGATTGTTCCTTCTTGTTGCTGCATCATGCACGTGAGCTGATTGCTAATAACAATCATGACAGAACGAGCCAGCCATGACCTTGGCTCAGCAGGTGCAGCAGCATCAGGACAATCAGCTCTGGATCGCTTAGAGGCGACTGAGCATCAGATATATGAGCTTATACGAGCGTTATTCTGATAACTATGTTTTTTCTCTCTGCCTATTGTGTTTCCCCCCCCCTTCCCCTCTTTACCCTCACTGCATGACAGGCGCCTTCATGGCTGCCACGTCATTGGATGCACCTAACGTGCGCGCCCAATGTCAAGTCAAATTCCTTGTGTGTTTACTTGTAAATATACTTGGCAATAAAGCTGATTCTGATTCTGATTCTGATTCTGAGATAGCCGTGATGTCCCAGCAGCTGCAAACGATGATGCAGCAATTGGGCACCGTCACGCAGCATTTGGCCAATGCGGCTCCGCTGGCTCCTCCTCCTCATCTTGCTCCCGTTGTTCAACCTCCTGTGTGCCACCACCTCCATTCCCACACCTGCCCCGTACGTGGGGGAGGTGGGGAAGTGTAAGGAGTTCCTTCACCAGGTACGGATGTATTTGGAGCAGGTTGGGGAGGAGTACCCGAGGGATGTCACGAAAATTTAGCTTTTTACTTTACTGCTACGGGACCGAGCTCTGAGTTGGGCTTGGGCCACGGCAGACAGCCCTGAAGGGCAGGGTTACACGTTTAAGCAATTTGTGGTCACTTTTTCTCGCGCGTTCGACCATACCGTGAGTCAAGGGAACATCATGAGCCGCCTTATTACTCTCCACCAGGCCGCTCGGTCAGTGGCCAAGTACTCGGTGGAGTTTCGGGTTGAAGCGGCGGACTCGGGGTTGAACAAAGTTGCCTTACGCAGAGCGTTCCTCCACGGGTTAAACGCCCATCTCCACGACGACCTGGCGGTTTATGCGGTTCCCGACACCCTCAATGGTCTTATCAATCAGGCTGTGGGGTTAGAAAACCGCTACCATGAGTGCGCGAGGGAGCGACAGTCCTCCTCTTACCCATCTGCCGAGCGGGCGCCCGCCGCAGTGACTGACACTGGTGGGTCTGGTCCTCCTCTCGAGCCGATGGAGCTCAGTTGGTATCAATTGACCAATGACGAGCGCCGGCGAGGGAGGAGGGTTAGCATGTGCACGTACTGTGGTTCAGTGAAGCACAGTTGTGATGAGTGCCACCAGCGGTCAAAAGACGTGACCTGTCAGTAACCGTGGGGGGTCTGGTGGGCGGGACCAAATTAACTCCCCCCGGTAATTTCTCTATTTCGGCCCTCGTGCAATTGCCGGGGGTCGAGAGGAGGACGATGGTGCTAGTGGATTCAAGGGCAGAGGGCAATTTCGTGTCGGCCCGGTTTGTTCAGGACATGGGTGTTCCCACACTCAAATTGCCCCAACACCAAAGAACTACCACCATATCTGGCCAGGAGGTTGCGATAGTCACCGAACGCACAGCGCAGATCGCCATTCTTCTATCCGGGAATCATCAGGAAGAACTCAAATTCCTAGTTCTCCCAATTTCATCTTCCCCGATGATTCTAGGTTATCCATGGCTCCAGAAGCCTAATCCCATTATAAACTGGGGTCAGAATTCCATCTCCTCCTGGAGCCCATTCTGTTTGGCCAATTGTATATGTTCAGCAGAGTGTTCGCCATCTCTCCTCCTCCGGCCGAGCCGCCGGACCTCAGCCTCGTTCCTTGGGCTTACCACGATTTGGGAGAGGTCTTAAGCAAGTCGAAAGTGCTGTCGCTTCTGCCTCATCGCTCTTACGACTGTGTTGTGGACCTCATCCCGGGGGCGAGGCTGCCGTCCAGCCGACTCTATAGCATTTCTGGTCTGGAGAGGGAGGCAATGGAGAGATATATTAAAGAACCGCTGAACGCTGGCCTCATTCGGCTATCTTCAGCTCCTCTCAGAGCCGGGTTCTTCTTTATAGGAAAGAAGGATGGCTCGCTGCGTCCGTGTATCAACTACCAGGAGCTCAACGCAATTACAGTCAAGGATAAATTTCCTCTGCCCTTGATTAACTCTGCATTTGAACTCCTTCAGCGCTCATGGGTGTTCACCAAATTAGACTTGCACAATGCCTACCATCTCATCCACATTCGTGAAGGGGACGAGTGGAAGACAGCATTTAAAACCCACCAGGGGCAGTTTGAATCAGAATCAGATTTATTGCCATTGTTCAGGTAGTACACAAACTAGGAATTTGTCTCGGTGCAATGCTGCAACATTAAACATGATAAAAATAAAGATAGAAATAAAAAACTATACATGCAATAAAATGTAGAATATGAATGAGTAATACTAGTCAAGCAATTTTTAAATATATTAGCGAGTAGCAGATATTGTGGAGTACCACATAGTGCAGTCGGTAATGCAAAAAGAAAACAGTGATGATTGACATGAGTCTGGTTGAGCTGCTGTACGTAGTGCACGAGAGTCTAATAAGTCACATAGTGTTCAGCAGTCTGATGGCAGAGGGGAAGAAGCTGTTCATGTGACGGGAGGTTTTAGTCTGAATGGACCGAAGTCTTCTACCAGAGGGGAGGGGGGCAAACAGTACATGACCAGGGTGTGAAGGATCGGCTATGATCCGGCCTGCACGCCTCCGGGTCCTGGAGATGTACAGATCCTGGAGGGATGGGAGCTTGCAGCCGATCACCTTCTCAGCAGCGCGCACGATGCGCTGCAGCCTTAGTCTGTCCCTGGCAGTGGCTCCTGCGTACCACACGGTTATGGAGGTGGTGAGGATGGACTCGATGATGGCCGTGTAGAACTGCACCAACATCTTGGTGGGTAGCTTGAGCTTCCTCAGCTGCCGCAGGAAGAACATCCTCTGCTGGGCCTTTTTGATGAGGGAGCTGATGGTCGGTTTGAGTACTTGGTGATGCCGTTTGGGCTCACCAACGACCCTGCTGTCTTCCAACGGTTAATTAACAACGTCCTCCGCGATATGCTCTATCAATTTGTGTTTGTCTATTTGGATGAGATTTTGATTTTCTCCCGCTCGCCAGAGGAACATGAAGTCCATGTGACAGCTGTTCTGCAACTCCTCTTGGAGAACCATCTCTACGTTAAGGCCGAGAAGTGTGAGTTCTCCACCAATTCTACCACCTTCTTGGGCTTCATAGTGGCTGAAGGGAGACTGATTGCCGACCCAGCCAAGGTGAGGGCAGTGCTTGATTGGCCAGCTCCCCACTCCCGCGGGGAGCGTCAATGCTTCCTCGAGTTCACGAACTTTTATCGCAGGTTCATTCGGAAATATAGTGGGGTAGCACTGCCCTTGACACAGCTGACCTCCGTTAAGGTTCTCTTTCATTGGACCGAGGCAGATGAACAGGCCTTTTCCAAATTAAAAGGTCTGTTCATTGACACACCAATCTTGGCTCAGGTCGACACACAGCTCCAGTTCGTCCTCGAGGTGGAAGCATCTGATTCGGGGGTAGGTGCTGTCCTTTCACAGTGCACACCCTCTGACCAGAAGCTCCACCCATGCACGTTTTTCTCTCGGCGGCTTACACTAGCCGAGAGGAATTATGACGTAGGAGACAGAGAGCTGCTCACCATTAATTTGGCGTTGGAGGAATGGAGGCATTGGTTAGAGGGGGCTATTCACCCCATTGTCATGTGGACCGACCACAAAAACCTAGAGTATTTGCGGTCAGCCCGCTGACTCAATGCCAGGCAGGTTCGTTGGGCCCTGTTTTTTCAGCGCTTCATCATCACTTACCGGCCTGGATCTCGGAATACCAAACCGGACGTGCTATCATGCCAGTTTGATTCTGAGGAGGTAGCGCCCCCTTCCCACCCCCAACCTATTCTTCCTTCTTCTTGTGTCCTCGGAGCCCTTACGTGGGACATCGAGGGGAGGGTCTGTCGTGCCCAGTCTCGGAAGCCAGCAGGGTGCTCCGAGAACCACTTGTACGTCCCGGCTACCCTCCGCAGTGACGTCATCCAGTGGGACCACACCAGCCGCTTTTCTTGCCACCCTGGGATCACCCGCACCACGGATCTTGTTCGGCGGGTGTTCTGGTGACCCACGCTGCAGCGGGACGTGCAGGGATATGTGCGGGCCTGCCAGACCTGTGTCCGGGGCAAGTCGGACTCCCCCCCCCGGCTGGACTCCTCCATCCCTTGCCCATCCCTGGTCACCCATGGTCCCACATCGCCCTGGACTTTGTAACTGGACTTCCCCCCTCCCATGGAAGAACGGTTATCCTGACCATCGTGGACCGCTTCTCCAAGGCTGTGCACCTGGTGGCTCTCCCTAAACTTCCCTCAGCCTTGGAGACGGCCACCCTCCTCATCGACCACATGATCCACCTCCACGGTATCCCTTTGGACATCGTGTCTGACCAGGGCCCTCAGTTCACGTCGCAGGTCTGGAGGGCCTTCTGCCGGACTCTGGGTACAACGTTGAGCCTCTTCTCTGGGAATCATCCCCAGAGCAACAGGCAGGCACAGCATGCCAACCAGTCCTTGGAGGCCACTCTCCAATGTGTGGCAGCCGAGAATCCTTCCTCCTGGAGCACACACCTGACCTGGGTGGAATATTCAATGAACTCTTCCGTCTCCATGGCGACCAGACTCACCCCTTTCGGGGCATCATTGGGATATACGCTTCCGTTGCTGCCTATGGCCAAGAGGGAGGTCGCAGTTCCCTCCATGGGGGCTCACACTTGCTGCTGCCAGCGCCTCTGGAGGTCCACGCTTGTCGCCCTCGCCCACTCTGTCGAGCACAACTGGGCCATGGCTGATAGAACACAGGTGCCTGCCCCCAAGTATGCCGTGGGGCAGCAGGTCTGGTTAGTGGCTAGTCAGGTCCCTCTGAAGACGAAGTCAAAGAAACTGTCTCCTCGTTTCCTAGGGCCCTATGTGATCTCCAGAGTGGTCAACGACACCTCGGTCCAGCTCAAGTTCCCACCGACCCTACAGGTGAACCCGACCTTCCACGTATCCCACATCAAACCCCTCTCGGTCAGCCCCCTCTGCCCCCCCACCCCCCCAAAGCTGCCTCCTCCTCCCGGGATAATCAATGGCCACACCGCCTACTTGATATTTAATAAAATTCTCAAACGTGCACTGCTGTTTGATTGTTCCTTCTTGTTGCTGCATCGTGCACGTGAGCTGATTGCTAATAACAATCATGACAGTGGCTGTGTTCAGAATTAACCAATCACATTCAAACTCATGTTAAATGGGAGTCAGTACACACCTGCCACCATTTAAAGTGCCCCTGATTAGTCCCAAATAAAGTTCAGCTGTTCTAGTAGGCTTTTCCTGACATTTCTGTGGTCACATCTTACAGCACAAGCCATGGTCCACAGAGAGCTTCCAAAGCATCAGAGGGATCTCATTGTTCAAAGGTATCAGTCAGGAGAAGGGTACAAAATAATTTCCAAGGCGTTAAATGTACCATGGAACACAGTGAAGACAGTCATCATCAAGTGGAGAAAACATGGCACATCAGTGACATTACCAAGAACTGGACGTCCCTCCAAAATTGATGAAAAGACAAAAAGAAAACTGGTCAGGGAGGCTGCCAAGAGGTGCCAGCAACATCGAAGGTGCTGCAGGAATTTCTTGCAAGTATTGGCTGTTTAGTACATGTGACAACAATCTCCCGTCTTCTTCATATGTCTGGGCTGTGGGGTAGGGTGGCAAGACAGAGACCTTATCTTACAAAGAAAAACATCCAAGCCCGGCTACATTTTGCAAACACACATTTGAAATCTCCCAAACGCATATGGGAAAATATGTCATGGTCTGATGAAACCAGGGTTGAACTTTTTGGCCATAATTCCAAAAGGTATACAGTATTTGGTGGAAACACAACATTGCTCATCACTAAAAGAACACCATACCAGTGAAGCATGGTGGTGGCAGCATCATGCTTTGGGGCTGTTTTTCTTCAGCTTGACCTGGGGCCTTAGTCAAGGGGGAGTGAATTATGAACAGTTCTAAATACCAGTCAATGTTTGCACAAAACCTTCAGGCTTCTCCTAGAAAGCTGAAGATGAAGAGGAACGCCATCTTTCAGCATGACAGTGACCCAAAGCACACATCCAAATCAACAAAAGAATGACTTCACCAGAGGAAGATTAAGGTTTTGGAATGGCCCAGCCCCAGCCAGAGTCCAGACCTGAATCCGATCGAACATCTGTAGGGTGATCTGAAGAGGGCTGTGCACATAAGATGCCCTCGCAATCTGATAGATTTGGAGCGTTTTTAAAAAGAAGAGTTGGAAAATATTGCCACATCAAGATGTGCCATGCTGATAGATTCCTACCCAAAAAGACTGAGTGCTGTAATAAAAGCCAAAGGTGCTGCAACAAAGTATTAGTTTAAGGGTGTGCATATTTATGCAACCAGGTTATTGTAAGTCTTTTATTTTTTATTTTTCCCCTTAACAGATTTCAGTTTGTTTTTCAATTGGGTTGTACAGGTTATAGGTCACATTAATGGTTGGAAAAGTTTTGAAATGATTTATCTTGGTCTCATTTTTCTACATCACAAAAACCTGGCATTTGAACAGGGGTGTGTAGACTTTTTATATCCACTGTATATTGCCAAAACAGGCAAATGATACCTGTTATGATGTAAAAAATGTTATGATTCCCCGTGTGCCATTACGCAGCACACAGAGGAAGGAATTAAAACCCACGTGCAGAAGCAGTAGCGTGCACTTTATTGAACAACAAATAAAGTTTAGTCCCAACAGTCATGATATCAAACAGAGGGATGAGATTATAGTCACGGAGGACACCAGGAAAACAGGGACGCCTCTCGGATGCTCAACAGCCCGAGGGAGGGTATACCTAGTGCCGCAAAACAGCTGAACAGCACAAGGAGAAAGGCAAACATAAACTTAAGGGCTGGGGCGGTCCGAGGCAGACCGTGCTGTCCGGTGAAAGCAGGCGAAGCAGGAACAGCTGCAAACACCAGGTAACCAACGAAAGTCAGGTAGTGTTAGAGAAGACTAAACAGTCAGGCTGAAAGTAGACGGTAGGGAGGGAGTGGAGGCTAACATACACTGAGGGGAAACGCGACTATGTATATTGTGCAATGATCCAGCAATCTCTTCCCACTCAAACAGAGCTTGAGTAATGACAATACTAATGAGGAAAGAGACCGCTGGTGTGAACGTGCGTGGGCTGGACTGAATTGAAAACAGGTGTGCATGAGTGAGTGTCTGAGCATGTGAATGGAGATGAATGGAGGCGCGTGTGTGTGTGTGTGTGTGTGTGTGCGCGCGCGCGAAAACCCAATAATGAGGAACAGCTGGTGACACTGACAGGAGGAGGGGGCATGGCCGAGCTGTCAGGGAGCGGAGGACCCAAAGGGCTCCCTGAAGCGCCTGATGGAAAATAAATAATGTAAAGAGACAGAATAGCCACAGTGTCAGAACTGGGTTTGGGACCACCAAACCCAAGTTCATGACAGAGCCCCCCCCTCCCCCTTTCCCCTCAAGGGGTGGATTCCAGACAGAAGAGAAACACAAAAAATACAATCAGGGACCCCCCCCCCCCGAGTAAAACAAAAACCAAGGGTGGGAGGTGGGGGAAAACAGGTTCGGTGAGAAGCAACAAGTAAATAATACAAAAACAATATACAAACAAGGTGAGGTGAACCCCTTCCCAGCCCCAACCTAGGACAATACCCCTCTACCCAGGAGTCCAAAGTTCAGGGGGTCGACCACAGTCCCAGGCCCCAGGGGCAATGGAAAGAGGCCAATCAGGTGGTCTATCCAGGTCCAAGACCCATCGGACCGCCCGGGAGAGCAGGTCAGGTGGCCGGCCAGAGAAAAAGGGCCACCTTACCCCACAACACAGTTTGTCGGGCGGACGAGCTAGGTCCTTGAGCCACCAGCTCAGAAGCGGCGGCCCGGGAGGTGGTCTCCCCACAGGAAGGACCAGTCGAAGGGGAGACCAAGGAAGGAAGGTCCTAACATCATAAAGAAGAGTTGAGGAAGGAGCCTTCCTGCCCACCGTGGCTCCGAGCTGGGGGACAGTAGCACCCACAATGGTCCAAGTCCAGGACAGAGCTGCACCCGCGGTGGCTCCAGGCTGGAGCTTAGTTGCACCCGCGGTGGACTCCGGCTGGAGTTCTGCTGCACCCGCGGTGGACTCCGGCTGGAGCTCTGCTGCACCCGCAGTGGACTCCGGCTGGAGCTCTGCTGCACCTGTGGTGGCTCCCGACTGGAGCTCTGCAGCACCCGCGGTGGACTCCAGCTGGAGCTGTGCTGCACCCACGGTGGGCTCCGGCTGGAGTTCTGCTGCACCTGTGGTGGCTCCCGACTGGAGCTCTGCAGCACCCGCGGTGGACTCCAGCTACAGCTTAGCTGCACCCACGGTAACTCCCGGCTGGAGCTCTGCTGCACCCGCGGTGGACTCCAGCTGGAGTTCTGCTGCACTCACGGTGGGCTCTGGCTGGAGCACCGTTGCACCTGCGGTGGTCCCCATCAGGGACTTCATTGCTCCTGTGGTGGCCTCCCCAGTGAGGGAGGTAGGACTCTCCAGGACCCCTGGCGCTGAATCCGGATCCTCGGCAGCCTCTGGTGGGATTGGCTGCTCTCCGGCGACCCTGGCAAGGAGCTCCGAAACCGGAGGGAGAGAGAAAGAGACCGAGTCAGGGTCGCCGGCAGCGGCAGAGCCCGGTGAGGTGAGCCTGAGAGCTGCTGCGAGCTGCCCCGGTCCTCCTCACCATGAGTCGGGCAGTATGACTTTAACATAGGCATTGGAGACATTATGGAGCACACTTGCCTGAACTTGGGATCCACCGCCGTCCAGGACTCCGGCGATCTAGGGTGCTCTGGTTCAGTTGGTCTGAGAGGTGCTGTACCCACGTCGGCCTCTACCAGGGTGGCTGGACTCACGTTGTCGTTGTCCGCGGGCACCCCAGGTAGCAGCAGATCCTTTCCGGCGACCCTAGGAAGGAGTTCAGGGAAGACGGGAGAGGAAAGGCAGTTAGGGTCGCCAGTAGCGGCGGAGCCCGGATGCAGCTGAGGGCTGCAGCCGACTCTCCCCTGCAAGAGCCAGGCAAAATCTCTCAAAAACTGACATGAGAATTACAGGATAGATTACTTGCCTGCACTCGAGCTCCACCACTGTCCAGGACATTGACGATGCCGATGCCGATGTCTTGGGCCCAGCCGGCTGGAGGTCTGGTCCGCAGGGTGACTCTGTTGTGGTGGCCCCCGCAGTAGGAGTGATGGTGGTTGCAGTCTCTATGCCCCTGTGCACCGTCTTCCATGCAACCGGCTCATCTGGCGTGGCGGCTGGGGATTGCCTCACCGCTGACCCTGGAACTGAATCCTCCAGGGCCTCAGGTTCCTCCCCCCTCTGGCAACCTGGTTCTGGGGCTGGCGAACTCGTAGGAGCACACATAGAGGATTTGGAGAGGTCAGGTGAAGAGCTATAACATGCCACTGGAGCAGAGTACTCAGGGGACTGCAAACCCTGAGTCTCCTGGCCAGGGGACAGGCAAAATTGTTCATCAAAAGTGGAAGTTAAATGAGAAAGAACTTGCCTGTTCTCCTGGATCTGGATGTCCCCAGCGGTGTCCGGGGCGTCTCCTCTCCTCCTTACATCCAACCCAGGCCCGCACTCCTCAGTAGGTGGTGGAGGAGCCTCCCAAACGGGCGCAGGGCAAGGCAAAGAAGAGGAAAAAACTGCCTCCTCTACTTTGGCGGATGTAAAAGTTGAGGGGGAATTAGCTGCAGGAGGGGCAAACGGCCTGACCGAGTCTTCCTGCTCCTCCAAGGGATGGTCAGTCTCGGCCAGCACAGCACGTTATAGTTCCTCCCTCTCACGGCGTTCCTCCTCCATCCGACGGTCAATCAGAGCGAGCAAAGCCAGTCTCTCCTCAGTCATCACGCACGTGGATTGGGCAGGCCCCAGCTCGGAGGACGAAGCAGTTTCAGCCAGCAAAGCGCGTCTCCACTCCTCCTTCTCGCGGTGCTCCTCCTACATCTGGCAGTCTATCTGGGCTAGCAAAGCCTGTCTCTCCCCCTCCGTCATAACATAAGTGGATGGAGCGTACCCAGGCTCAAGGCATGACGCAGGAGGGCGAGAGCCACGGGAGGAGGGTGGCATCCTCCGCCGCGAGCGCTTCTTCCGACGAGATGATGGATCCGACGTCGGGGAGGCCCACTCCGACTCTGCATCTGGCTGGGGGAAGATGATGGAGAGGATGTTGTCCACCCTTGGAATTAGCCTGAGGTCGGGATGACGCCACATGATGTCTTAAGCGGTGATCCACGCCAGCCGAACATCCTCGGGAGACTGCGGCCACTGAGCAAAAAAGAAAGCCTGTTCCAGGAGATCCTGTGCTCTCAGCTCCTCGTCTGTCCAGACCACCATAACATAGCTCGGAGGGGAAAAAGAAAAAGGTGAAAAAGAAAAGAAAAACACATGACTACTCTGCTGGGTTTTCTTTTTCTGGCCGGCTCATTCTGTTATGACTCCCCGTGCGCCATTACGCAGCGCACGGAGGAAGGAATTAAAACCCACGTGCAGAAGCAGTAGCGTGCACTTTATTGAACAACAAATAAAGTTTAGTCCAGCAAACAGTCACGATATCAAACAGAGGGGTGAGATTATAATCATGGAGGACACCAGGAAAACAGGGACGCCTCTCAGATGCTCAACAGCCCGAGGGAGGGTATGCCTACTGCCGCAGAACAGCTGAACAGCACAAGGAGAAAGGAAAACATAAACTTATGGGCTGGAGCGGTCCGAGGCAGTCTGAGGCAGTCCGTGCTGTTCGGTGAGAGCAGGTGAAGCAGGAACAGCCGCTAACACCAGGTAACCAACGAAAGTCAGGTAGCATTAGAGAAGACTAAACAGTCAGGCTGAAAGTCGAACGTAGAGAGTGGAGGCTAACATAAACAAAGGGGAAGTGCGACTGTTTATATTGTTCAATGATCCGGTGATCTCTTCCCACTCAAACAGAGCTTAAGTAATGACAATACTAATGAGGAAAGAGACTGCCGGTGTGAACGTGCGTGGGCTGCACTGAATAGAAAACAGGTGTGCATAAGTGAGTGTCTGAGCATGTGAATGGAGATGAATGGAGACATGTGTGTGTGCGTGCATGTGTAAGGGAAAACCCAATAATGAGAAACAGCTGGAGACACTGACAGGAGGAAGGGGCATGGCCGAGCTGTCAGGGAGCGGAGGACCCAAAGGGCTCCCTGAAGCACCTGATGGAAAATAAACAATGTAAAGAGACAAAATAGCCACAGTGTCAGAACTGGGTTTGCGACTACCAAACCCAAGTTCATGACAATACCTGCTGTGAGTTAAATAGAACAACTGTTTGTTGAAATCAGGGAAGCACAAGCTAATTTAGCTTTTGTGCCAGTAAAAAGAAGAAATTGTGATATTTATGACATTGTGGCACACATATATGCACATACGTTGATTTCAGATGCTCCACAGATATATCACTGTATGCTTATTGTATACTTCACGTCTCAGGGGAACAAAGGGGCTGAGCCTTCCAGAGGTAATGGGAGGGTGTGAGATCTGGCTTTTTGTTTCAAGGAGATGGCCTTGAGAGATTTCCTGACCACCGGAGACTGGGAGGTGGATGGTGTGAAGATCGGGGAAAGTTACATTGTGACTGGGATTAAGTACCATGTGACTGTATGTTTGATTAAGCACCATGTGATTGTATGTTTGATGTCCTGGTATAAAAGGACAGATGTGAGAAGATTCATCCTCTTTTTCTGCTTTTGAATGTTGGAGACTGTCATTGTGAATAAAGCTGAACCTGAGGAATACACTCAGTCTCGTCCTTCACAACTCTCCACACTGGTGACCTTACGACGAAGCATGAGCAGAAGTAATTCTCCTGAGCCAGACTCGTCAGAAGCCAGCCTGACGAATGCCGCCACGTTCCAGCTGCCGGACTTCTGGCAGAACAGTCCGCGCTCCTGGTTTAGCGCGGTCGAGGCGCAGTTCAACCTCCGGAGAATTTCGAGAGACGACACAAAATTCTACCATGTGGTGGCGAAGCTGGACAACCACACAGTCCAGAGGGTGGAGAGCCTGGTCAACCACCCACCGGACAGCGACAAGTACGGCACATTGAAGGCTGCGCTTATCAGCCACTTCACCCCCTCGGTGCAACAGCGAGCAGAGGGGCTCCTGGCGTTGACGGAGTTTGAGAACGACAGACCCGCAGACCTGATGGGGAAGATGCTGAGGTTGAGAGACTCCGATGATGACAGCTTTATCTTCACTCACCTTTTCCTCAGGACCCTACCGTCAGCAGTGAGGGTGACCCTGGCCGGTTCACCGCTGTTGGCCTGACGAGACTACCACGAGCTGAGCCAGGAGGCGCAGCGACTCATCGACGCCCACAAATGGAGCGCAGCTTCGGCCGCAGCAGCAGAGCTAGGCGCGACGTCCGGAGACGGCATGGAGCCAGAGGCTGCAGCACCAGACTCACCGACGACGGCAGCAGCAAGGACCAGGCGACACGGAGCGGACGACGTCCTTTGCTTCTACCATCACCGTTTCGCAGAGAGGACACTCAAGTCCATCCCACCATGCCACTTCAAGCGCTCGGGAAACGCCAAGGCCGGGGGTCGGTAGCAGCCGCGGCCCTCGGAGAAGAGAACAAGCTGCTCTACCTGAAGGATGCACGCTCGGGGAGGCAATTCCTCGTGGACACAGGCTCCCAGCTGAGCTTCATCACGCCTTCCTATGCGGACCGGCTGGCGCCTTCCTGTGGTCCCCGGGTGACAGCAGCGAACGGCTCAGCGATTAAGACCTTCGGTGAGAGGACTCTGCTTCTGTCTTTGCAGGGCCGTACATTCGAGTGGACTTTTGTTGTAGCGGCAGTCAATTTCAACATGTTAGGGGCTGATTTTTTGTGCTCACATGGTTTATTGGTTGATCTTGCTAACAGACGCCTGGTTAATGCACTCTCCTTTTATTCTATTCCCTGCACAGCTCGAGTGGCCCCGCCAACTGCACAAGCCAACGTCACAGCTGCGGGTGGTAAGTTCCACACACTCCTCACTCAGTTCCCAGCACTCACGGTCCCAATGTTTTCGGCGACAGTGGCTAAACATGGGGTGGAACATTTTATTACTACCACTGGCCCACCCGTTTTTGCAAAAGCTCGGCGCTTGGACTCAGCTAAACTGACCATAGCGTGCGAGGAGTTCGCCAACCTGGAAAGACTGGGCATCATCAGGAGGTCGAAGAGCCCCTGGGCTTCGCCGCTCCATATGGTCCCAAAGGCTGATGGCTCGTGGCGACCTTGCAGTGATTTCCACAGGTTGAATAACGCTACAGCGCATGACCGCTATCCGATCCCGCACATCCAAGATTTTTCGGAGCATTTGGCAGGGGCGCGCATTTTTTCCAAAATAGATTTGGTACGCGGCTACCACCAGGTTCCAGTGCACGCTGAGGACATACCCAAAACAGTGGTAATAACTCCTTTCGGGCTTTTTGAGTTTTTGCGCATGCCGTTTGGGCTTAAAGGCGCAGCGCAGACGTTCCAACGCATGATGGACGCGGTTCTGCGCGACCTCCCCTTCGTGTTCGTTTACTTGGACGACATATTGGTAGCCAGCGCGTCCGAAGTCGAATACGAAAACCACCTCACAGCAGTTTTCCGGAGGTTGGCAGAGCACGGGTTAATAATCAACCCAGCGAAGTGTCAGTTCGGGGTGGCGCAGATTGATTTTCTGGGGCATCGCGTCTCTCCAGAAGGAGCGGTTCCTCTGCCCGACAAAGTGCGTGCAATAACAAATTTTCCCCAACCACAAACAGTCAAAGCGTTACAGGAGTTTTTGGGAATGGTGAATTCCCAACCAAGTAACCGTTTCCTCCCTCACGCAGCGCAGCTCATGCAACCATTGTATGCTGCACTAAAAAAACAAAAACCCACAAACAAAATCGAATGGTCTCCGGAGCGGGAGCGCGCATTCGCTGAAGTCAAAATAGCCCTGGCAAACGCTGCGTTGTTGGCACATCCAGACCCAATGGCCCGCATAGCGCTCACCACTGATGCATCAGACGTGGCCATAGGAGCGGTCGTGGAACAGTATGTAGCAGGAGCTTGGCAACCACTCGCCTTTTTCAGCAGGACCTTGCGCGATAGTGAACGAAAATACAACGCATTCGACAGGGAGTTGTTAGCTCTCCACTTGGCCATTCGCCATTTCCAGTTTTGGCTGGAGGGACGCAGTTTCACTGCGTTCGTGGATCACAAGCCGCTGACTTTCGCGATGGCCAAGATCACAGAACCGTGGTCGGGCCTGCAGCAGAGACAGCTGGCCGCCATCTCGGAGTTTACTACCGATATCCAACATGTAGCGGGTAAACTTAATGTAGTGGCGGACTGCCTCTCGCGCGCCGTGGCGGCTCCAGCCCGCGCAGAGGTAGATTTTGCAGCCATGGCCGTGGACCAGGTTAGCGACGCGGAACTGCGCGTGGCCCCAGTCTGCGTAGAGATAGATTATGCAGCCATGGCCGCGGATCAAGTTGCCGACGCGGACGTGTGCGCGCTCCAGTCTGGACCAACAGGGTTAAGGCTGGAGAACAGGGTGCTACAAGATGGTATGCCCCCCCTAATCTGCGATGTCTCCACGGGGTGACCGTGCCCGGTGGTGCTGACCACGTGGCGCCGCCGCGTTTTTGAGTCGATTCATTCTCTGGCGCACCCGGGGGTGCGCGCGTCGGTCAAAATGGTAGGAGAGAAATTTGTGTGGCCGTGCCTGCGCAAGCAAGTCAAGGAGTGGGCAACAGCCTGCGTGGCTTGTCAGCGAGCCAAAATACACAAACACACTAGAGCTCCCTTGGAGCCTTTTCACATCCCGGCTAAGCGATTCGATCACGTGCATGTCGACCTCGTAGGCCCCCTCCCGCCGTCACAGGGGTGCACACACCTTTTGACAATGGTGGACCGCACCACGCGTTGGCCAGAAGTGGTCCCGCTGGCATCAACCACAGCCGAGGAGGTGGCGCGCGCGTTTCTAACAGCATGGGTAGCGCGTTTCGGAGTTCCGTCGGACATTACGTCTGACAGAGGTCCTCAATTTGTTTCTGAGCTCTGGTCAGCGATGGCCCGCAGCCTGGGGATAACGATCCACCGCACTACCGCATACAACCCGCAGGCTAATGGTTTATGTGAACGTTTCCATAGGTCATTGAAAGCAGCCCTCAGAGCGTCGCTTACGGATGCAAATTGGGTGGACAGGCTACCATGGGTTTTATTGGGGTTGCGTTCTGCACCTAAAGAGGATTTAAAAGCCTCCCCAGCTGAGTTGGTTTTTGCGCAGCCACTCCAGCTGCCCGGGGAGTTTCTCCCGGATAATCCTGCGCCAGAGTGCCCCCCCGCTCAGCAGTTGCAGAGCGACACGGGAGCGAGCACGCTTCCTGGCCCAGTTCCTCACAGCTTCCAGCGCGTTTTTGTGCCTAAAGCTTTAAAAAATGCGGAGTTTGTTTTTGTCAGACATGATGCACACCGCCCACCCTTACGCCCACCTTTTTGTTGGTCAAAAAAACCTTAGAAATTCCTTTCCAAATCAAACTTTCAGTTTGGATGCAGTTACTCTTTCTCTTAATAGCTCTGTGAGGAACCTTGGAGTTATTTTTGATCAGGATTTGTCCTTCAATTCACATATTAAATTTGTTTCTAAGACTGCCTTCTATCATTTGCGTAATATTGCCAAGATTAGGAGCATCTTGTCTCAGAGTGATGCTGAGAAGCTGATCCACGCTTTTGTTAGCTCGAGATTAGATTAATGTAATTCTTTATTATCAGGCTGTCCTAAAACATCTTTAAAAAGTCTTCAGCTGATCCAAAATACTGCAGCAAGAGTTTTAACAGGTACTAGAAAGAGAGATCATATCTCTCCGGTTCTGGCCTCCCTTCATTGGCTTCCCATAGAGTTTAGAATTAAGTTTAAAATCCTTCTTCTTACTTACAAAGCTCTAAACAATCAGGCTCCTTTTTATTTAAAAGATCTGATACTACCGTATCATCCTAACAGAGCACTACGCTCCCAAAATGCAGGTTTACTTGTAATACCTAGAATCTCCAAAAGTACAATGGGAGGCAGAGCCTTCAGTTATCAAGCTCCTCTCCTGTGGAATCAGCTGCCAATCTGGATTCGGGAGTCAGACTCAATCTCTGTTTTTAAGAATAGGGCTAAAACCTACCTTTTTGATATAGCCTACAATTAGGGAGGGATCATGTGTTTCTGAACCCTCCCTTAGCTATGCTGCTAATAGGTTTAGTCAGCCGGGGGACCTCCAGTAATGCACTGGGCCTCACTCCTTTCCTCACTCTCTATGAAATTTTTTTTTTTTGCTGGTCATTAACATTTGTTTGTTCTCTCCCATAGATTGAGTCCCCATCGTGCTGTTTGCTCTCTACATGTCTGTTCTTTTCTTCTTCTCTGTCCCCTCACCCCCCAGCCAGTCGCAGCAGATGACTGCCCCTCCCTGAGCCTGGTTCTGCTGGAGGTTTCTTCCTGTTAAAAGGGAGTTTTTCCTCTCCACCGTCGCCAAGTGCTTGCTCACAGGGGATCGCCTGATTGCTGGGGTCTTTCTGCAACTGTGGGGGTCCTCCCTACAGTTGATAGTGCTATGAGATGACTGTTGTTGTGAAATGGCGCTATATAAATAAAGTTGAATTGAATTGAATTGAATTGAATTGAATGACGGAACATACAGAGTGCTGGAAACAGGGGACAAGCATTTTTTGCTAGATTTGGGGGGCAGGAAAGAAATGATTTGTATAAACAGGCTCAAACCCGCTTTTGTGTTGGCTGACGAAGTGCTGCAGCTGGTGAGGGCTCCTCGGCGCGGCAGACCCCCTAGAGAGCATTCCCCAGAACACCCACAGAGATTGACTAACAGTTCTAATCCTCAAACAGCAGCTCCACAGCGGGAAGACGCCGTGGGGGTGGTAAAGCCCGCTTACAGCAGATATGGAAGGCGACTGAGGCCCAAGCAACATTTGGACTGATGTGTAATAATGTGACCATGACTTGCAAACTGTATTACATTTGTTCCATCTTAGACGTTTGGGGGGGGGGGGGCATGTGGCACACATATATGCACATATGTTGATTTCAGATGCTCTACAGATATATCACTGTATGCTTATTGTATACTTCACGTCTCAGGGGAACAAAGGGGCTGAGCCTTCCAGAGGTAACGGGAGGGTGTGAGATCTGGCCTTTTGTTTCAAGGAGATGGCCTTGAGAGATTTCCTGACCACTGAAGACTAGGAGGTGGATGGTGTGAAGATCGGGGGAAGTTACATTGTGACTGGGATTAAGTACCATGTGACTGTATGTTTGATTAAGTACCATGTGATTGTATGTTTGATGTCCTGGTATAAAAGGACAGATGTGAGAAGATTCATCCTCTTTTTCTGCTTTTGAATGTTGGAGAATGTCATTGTGAATAAAGCTGAACCTGAGGAATACACTCAGTCTCGTCCTTCACAACTCTCCACAACATACTGATTGACTGTACACAGTCTGGAGGAAAGTTGTAAATGAATCATTGTTTAAAGGTGAACTGAACTGAACGGCATTGAACGGCACTGGGTGATAGTACATACAATTATAAAGATAATTTATCATTGGCACCCCCTCCACAAATCCCGGAATCTTGGAGAAAATCGCGATTTAGAATTTCCCGCCCTGAAAAATCAGACAAATCCGCCGAAGCGCAGCCGGAGTTCCGCGTGACGTCACGAGTGTGACCCAGTCCTCATGTTTACCATTGCGAGCACGTCGACACTGGTTGTTTTTGGTGCATTTTGTCGTGATAGTCAACTACAAAACACTTCCAACACTGTAATATAAATGTGTTTTTAATGTGTGCCCTGATTTGTTTCTCAGTTGTTTTTAATATGTTTTAACAATCCAGTTCTCTTCCCATGAATCCAGTTCTCTTTATCTTAAGGCACACCATGACCTGGACAATATGACCTGTTTCTAGAAACTGTTTTCCTTAGCACAGCAAGTTTCTCACTCCTTAAATCACTGTTGCATGCTTATGAAACGAAGGCATGACCTTTATTCCTTATATGTGTATTGGGAGAAATGTAGCAGGTGTTCCTGTATGTTTTGGGAATTGCCTGGGAACAGAAATTGGCCCTTCCTGTTCCCCACGCAATTCTATGATGGGAGGGGGGGGCTTGCTCGGAGCAGAGATGGCCACTCTGTTCTGTACCTAGCCTTCCTTTAAAAACAGGGGTTTTCCCTCAATACGTTGAGTCTGCCGTGAGTTTTTTTTTGCGCAGAACGTCCGGCTAAGAGAAATCACGCTCTTTCTTGCGGACCGTGGGCTCCCGGTCACCTGTATCAAACGGTAAGAGCTTGTGAAATGACATGAAATGCATTGATCCTTGTGTGTGAAGGAAATGTGTGACATGCAATGATTTCTCTTTTGTGTATGGAGATATGGTCTGTGGGGAATAAAGAGATACAGTTTTATTCTAGCAGCCGTGTCTCAGTGTGAATACTTTGTCTCAGTGTACATTCTTTTCTATGTGCCGACTTCTCACGAACCTGTCTAAATATTTTCATAAAACATTTTGGCGTCACGAACAGGATTCGAAGAAAATAACAGAGGTTAAAGAGGAGCTGTGCATAGGAAAGTCATGTTTAAGAGAAAAATTAAACAGAGTGTAGCTGGGGGCTCTCCCAGCTGTTGTGCTGGTGATTGTGTTGGTAATTGTGCCGTTATCCCAGGCTGGGATGGCTTATGGAAGCAGGTTGGTGTGTGTGGTGTGTGTAGCTGATGGAGGTGGCAGATTAGCGCCATGGGCAGATTTGGTAGGGGACAGGTCCCCTTCGGTGATGTCTGCGTGTCTACGGGGTATTGAAGTTGCTCCAAAAGCTCCGCTGAGCGGAATTCAGCAGCAGGTGCGGTGTTGTGTGAGTAGCCGTTCTTTCTCTCCCATCGGCAAGGGGAGAGGCGAGCAGCGCTACATGTAAAAAAATAAACCTCCTTTTCCTTTTTCTCTCTCTCTCTCTCTCTCTCTCTCTCTCTCTCTCTCTCTCTCTCTCTCTCTGTGTTCCTCGCTCTCCCAAAGGGGGCGGGTGAGGGATAATTCTCTCTCTCTCTCTCTCTCTCTCTGTTCCTCGCTCTCCCAAAGGGGGGCGGGCGCGGGAAGTTCTCTCTCCCTCCCTCTCTCCTTTTGCCTGAGGGGCGGGGGAGAGGCAAAGTTTGGCCTTTAGAAAAAAACAGAAGGTGAATTTTCTTTGCTGGCAAGTGAAGAATGCAAGAGGCGGGGCTGCCTGCCTCACAAGGCTTGGGAGATGCTGAGTTGCATAAAGGAAATATAAAAACAATAGGAATCAACAGTGAACAAAGAGGACAGTTTGATCCAGTTTTTAATGGATTTGGAACAAAGCAGAAACCCTCTCAGAGGGTGAAATTTCTGGGAATCTGCTGGAATAAGGGAGAAAGAGAAATCACAGATAAAGCCCGAGAAAAGATAATGACTTTTGCCATCCCGCACACCAAAAAGGATGTGCAGCGGTTTATTGGGCTGTTTGGATATTGGAGGAGTCACATTCCTCATTTAGGGCAAATTTTGCAGCCTTTATATCAAGTGACAAGGAAAAAAGAGCAGTTTGAGTGGACAGAAAAACAGCAAGTGGCTTTTGACATGGCCAAAGAGGCCATACAGCAAGCTCTATCATTAGGAAAACTGCAATCTGGTCCAGTTGAGTTGCAGGTGTCAGCTCGGAATAATTATGCAAATTGGAGCTTATGGCAAAAACAAGGCAAACAACGGAAACCTTTGGGTTTCTGGTCAAGGAAGCTGCCGAGTGCAGGAATTTGTTACACGCCTTTTGAAAAACAACTATTGGCGTGTTATTGGAGTTTGGTGGAGACAGAGGCATTAACTGCAGGGCATGAGGTGATCATGAGGCCATTGATACCTATTCTGACGTGGGTAATGAGTAACCCCACCACACATCGGATAGGTACCGCCCAGGAGAGTAGCATCATTAAGTGGAAATGGTACGTGTCTGAAAGAGTGAAATCTGGACAAAAAGGAGTTTCGGTCTTGCATGAACAGGTTGCTGATGTCCCAGAGGCAGATGAGTCTTGTTTTGAAGTTGAACAGCTGCAGGAGTCGCCTGTGTTAACAGGGCCCCGCTATGATGAACTTACAGAAGAGCAGAAAAGCAGGGCGTGGTTTGTGGATGGCTCTTCTCAGTGGGTAGCGGGAAAACGAAGGTGGAAAGCTGGGGCTTTCAACCCTCACCTGGGGCAAATTTTGGAAGAAATGGGTGAGGGAAAAAGCAGCCAATGGGCCGAGTTGAAGGCCGTACACATGGTGATACAACATGCGAGTGTGTCAGGAGCATATATTTACTCTGACTCCTGGTCAGTGGTTAATGGGTTAACCACATGGATGCCTACATGGCAGTCCAATCAATGGCGGATTCAAAAGAAAGAGGTGTGGGGTAAAGAGTTGTGGGAGGAAATCTGGCAAAAGGTTCAAGGGGTCACTATCCATGTCACCCATGTCGATGCCCATACCCAAAATATGGACTCAGAAGCCCTCCACAATAGCTATATTGATGGGGTGGTTAGAGCAATGTCAGTGGAGAGGCAATCCACTGCGGATTTGGCCCGGTGGGCCCATGAAAAGAGTGGACATTGGGGAATTCAAGCTACCACCCAATGGGCCAGGGATAGAGGCATTGATTTGAAAACTGATAATGTAAAGACAGCCATTGAACAGTGTGAGGTCTGTCAGCATCATAGGAGAGGTGTCCAACAACACCTCACTGGACATATACAAAGGGGAAAGAGCCCAGGACAAATCTGGCAAATGGATTTTATTGGTCCTCTTCCAGAGTCACAACGGTGTAAATATGTATGCACGGCTGTGGATACATTTTCGGGTGTGGTAGTTGCACACCCAGCCAAAGTGGCTAATCAGAAGGCCACACTGGCCTGTTTGGACCTAATTGAAAGGTTCTATGGGCTACCTGTACAGATTCAAACTGACAACGGGACCCATTTCACCGGAAACCTGGTGAAAGATTGGGCCAAACACAATCATGTGGAATGGATTTATCACGTTCCATATCATCCCCAAGCTGCGGGTTTAATTGAGAGAATGAATGGGTTGTTGAAAGCCACCTTGAAAAAAGAGGGATAAACAATAGTTTGGAAGGGTGGGAAAAAACGCTTACCACAAGCGCTGAAACAGCTAAACGATAGACCCATTGCACCTGGTACAACACCACTGAACCGAATGATCACTGTCAATCTTGAACAATTTGAAGGACAAATTATTGAGATGTGGAAAATTAACCCAGAGGCAACACTGCCAGTGCGAGCGACAAAAGGCTCGGCGGGATTAGATCTAAGAGCTATGGAAACTCTCACCTTAGTACCAGGAACACCCACTGTGGTAAAAACCGGACTAGGGTTGAAATGTCCGAATGGAATGTATGGTCACATATTGCCAAAGTCTGGATTATCCCTGAAAGGTTTAACGACTCTAGCAGGTGTGATTGACAGTGATTATCAAGGAGAACTGGGGGTGGTGTGCTATGTACTGGGATCAGAGCCCATAACCCTGAATAAGGGGGATGAAGTGGCCCAATTGGTCATTATACCATGCCTAATGACTGACCCTGAAGAGATTGCTAAGCCGGCTGTGATGACGCAGAGGGGCGAAAAAGGCTTTGGTTCCACAGATAAATCTGGGGCCAAAGTATGGGTGAGGCAAGAAAATGGCCCTCCCCGCCCGGCTGAGATCATAGCTCAAGGGACGGATCAGGTGGTGACCATTTTGTATCCAGGAGAGCAAACCTGGATAAATGTACCAATATCAAAATGTTATCTAAGGGAGAACTAATTGTGTGTTTTCTCTTCTCCTAAGTATGTGCTTGCTTTGCAGGAATGTTCGGGGGGAGACTGGTGATTGGGCACCCGCAACGTCATGGGTCTTCTTCAACACCCCCACAAGCACCGAGGACATGGCTATGTCGTCTGCTGGGACATATGCCGCCCTGCCCTCGTTGTGATCGTGTGGATGAGTATCGCCGGTTGCTGGATCCAGATCCACGCCACACCAGGCCAAGAAATGTTTGAGGTGGACCAACCTGTCTCGCTGAGCTGGAAGGAGAGTCGGGTCGGTGCCAATCGGAGTCAAGACGGTTTCTATTGTTTATCAAACCAAAAGTGCAAGATACTGAACTTAACCAGCCACTGTCCTATTTACATATGCCCCAAATGTGTCAAATACCAATATAATGTGTCTGCGGTGGAGAAGGGGTGTATAGTTAACTTGACTGCCAATGTAACCATATGTGTGGCCAAAGTGGTTAATGACTTACTGAAATGTGACACTACCTTAAATGGTACAAAGCTATTCATCAACATAACAGGAGATAAGGAAGTGTATTTGATGAATGGAACAGTCATAAAGGGTCGACGCATCCCCTTTGTGTACCTTATTCTGGTGGTCGACAAAAACCCAAAGCATACATCCCCGACAAACCTGGCACCCATACTGTCGACATGTACAACAGTAGCCACACAAATCAGCCATATCACCGTCAATTGGATGGTAAGGGTACCACCCATTCCCAAATGTTCAAAAAGGAAGAAGAGAGCATGGTATGACACATTGCTGGGAGGATTTGGCACAGTTTTGGGAATCTCCAACACCATTAACAACGAGGTAACCAGATCAATGTTGGCAGATACTGGACATCAAATGTCTTTAGGCATTCAACAAGTTGGATTTTGGATGCCTACGGTGGTGGGGCCTCAAATGGAGGCCGCCAATCTGTTTCAAAAACGTTTGACTTGGGATTTGACCATGTGGAATGCTACGAGTGAATTGATGACAAACATCACTCGCGCTTTCAATTGGACTGTGTGCAACATTCAAGTTTTGGATATCCGCATGCAGTTGGAACGTTTTACTCGCATTGTCACTACCAATCACGCTCGACAATGGCGAGACGTGTGGAACATCACTGAAGAATGGTGGTTAATTCCGCATCCTGAAAAAACCATCTGCAATAGCACGATGTGTAGCGGGCAATGGACTCAATTAAATGTTACAGAAGCTGTTGATGTGTGCAAATATCATGTGTTACCAGTAATTACTGCTACAGCATTTTGGTTTATTCAATTAAAAGGGGGATGGTTTGCTCCAGGGCAAAATAATACATATGATCTATCAGAATGTGATTTGACTGACAAAGGATATGCATGCCTAAGTCGAGCAATATATACTGAACCATGCTTAACCATGACAGAGGCACTATGTGAATGGAGAATAGAAAAACCTCGTGACATAATGTGGCAAATAGGGCCCCATACTCTATGTGTAGCCACTTTAAATTTCCATCCAATGTTGCCTAGGGTACCTTTCACTGGGTGTCTGCATGGTGTTCACATGTGGCAATGGCATAATCGGACATATCGTCTTACCAACTTCTCTAGTGAGGCCCACCTGACCGCCCTGCAATGGCGGGTGCTGGAAGTTCCATGGCAGGTGTCCCTGGATCGATTCAGAGGCGCACTGAATGGATCCACGGAGATACAACAGCTCATTGGTGATCATATGTCTAATGTGCGTGCTGCAGTGATATCCACTGTGGTGGCCCAAGGAAAGGTATTGCATGCAGCCCATCAGATAGAGCAAGCTTCTGCTCATCACTGGTGGGATATATTCTCAGGCATGTCAGTCACTGCTCGCACAACACTGGTGCCTCCCCTAGCTATATTAGTTGCTGTTCTATGTGTCTTAACACTATGCAATTTCAGTGCTTTCTGCTATATTAGAAGAGTAAAACAGGTTTTAAGTAGAAGAATATATAATTCTCTGGCAAAATGAAAATAAAAGTTATCTTTCGAGATGGAGGATATGGTACCACATCTTGCAAAGTAGAGGTGAGTGCTGAACCTCCTGGTCACTGGATATGTTATAGCTATGCTGTAGGTCCGAGTAGTGAATGGAATTGGTACACTAGACATTTTACCACAAGAAATGAGTTATTATGGCATGTTGTAACATGCATTTGGGACATTAATTGGGTGGAATTAAATCACCACAATGATATTGGAATACCTTACGAGGATGAAATTATTCCCCAAGAAGAAAGTAATTACCCAATGTTCTTCACCAACTGATAGAACAAATAAGGTCAAAGGGTGGAAAATGTGATATAAATATTTTTAATGTGTGCCCTGATTTGTTTTTCAGTTGGGGAAGAAGGCACTTAGTTGGGGAAGAAAGCAATTATCTTCACCAACTTAACAACTGATCACAAATAAGGTCAAAGGGTGGAATGTAATATAAATGTGTTTTTAATGTGTGCCCTGATTTGTTTCTCAGTTGTTTTTAATATGTTTTAACAATCCAGTTCTCTTCCCATGAATCCAGTTCTCTTTATCTTAAGGCACACCATGACCTGGACAATATGACCTGTTTCTAGAAACTGTTTTCCTTAGCACAGCAAGTTTCTCACTCCTTAAATCACTGTTGCATGCTTATGAAACGAAGGCGTGACCTTTATTCCTTATATGTGTATTGGGAGAAATGTAGCAGGTGTTCCTGTATGTTTTGGGAATTGCCTGGGAACAGAAATTGGCCCTTCCTGTTCCCCACGCAATTCTATGATGGGAGGGGGGGGCTTGCTCGGAGCAGAGATGGCCACTCTGTTCTGTACCTAGCCTTCCTTTAAAAACAGGGGTTTTCCCTCAATACGTTGAGTCTGCCGTGAGTTTTTTTTTGCGCAGAACGTCCGGCTAAGAGAAATCACGCTCTTTCTTGCGGACCGTGGGCTCCCGGTCACCTGTATCAAACGGTAAGAGCTTGTGAAATGACATGAAATGCATTGATCCTTGTGTGTGAAGGAAATGTGTGACATGCAATGATTTCTCTTTTGTGTATGGAGATATGGTCTGTGGGGAATAAAGAGATACAGTTTTATTCTAGCAGCCGTGTCTCAGTGTGAATACTTTGTCTCAGTGTACATTCTTTTCTATGTGCCGACTTCTCACGAACCTGTCTAAATATTTTCATAAAACAAACAACTGGGAAGATCTGTTCAGTGGCCAAGGAAAGCTGTCATGGCGACGAAAGAAAAGAAAGGGGGAGGAAAAGCGACCGGGAAGCGATGCGTTTCTAGATATACAGTGATCCATCACTTATCGCGTTTAATGGGGACCAGAACCGACCGCGAAAAGTGAAAAACCGCGAAGTAGCGTCACCCCCCCCCCAAGGGCGTCACAAGCACTATTTTGCACAAAAAGGCACAAGAGAACAGCGAAAAGTGCCACTAAGCAACACGAGCGATAAAGAAGGCGCTCTGCAGGGAGAGAAGCTGTGTAAAACGTCTCGGCCAATCAGCTTGCGAGGTGAAACGTCTCGGCCAATCAGCTTGCGAGATTCCCGAGCGGTGAAGAGGTGGGCGGAGAGGAGTGGAGCGGTGGTCAGAGAGGCAGATTTTGAGCTGTGCGGGCTCTCCGTGTTGATACCTGATGTTCTAATGAGAAGGCAGGGAGACTACATTAGAACATCAGGTATCAACACGGAGAGCCCGCTCTCCCCGGCTCTCCAGCCCGCTCGGGAATCTCGCAAGCTGATTGGCCGAGACGTTTTACCCAGCTTCGCTCCCTGCCGAGCGCCTATACCCAGCGAAGGAAGACCGCATTAAACGCGATAAGTGAGGGATAACTGTAATAAGTTGGAAAAATGCTGATGTTTTTTTTTCCCCTTTCTTTTTTATTGTTAATTTTCCTTATCCTGACACCCCAAACATGCCAAAGTAAAGACTCACCATTCTGTATTCAATAAGCGACTCTCCACCCCATCACTGCTGCGGTCTGAGTCGGTGCTGGAATCCCCCGAAAATTCTGGCTCTAATCTGTACGGTTCGATGCCTCCCTCGCTCTCTTCCTGTTCACTTGACACTCCTGCATCCTCCTCTGTCTTGTCACCGATCCTGAATGCCTCTTCACTCTGAAAACTCTGGTGTTCTTGACTGCTGGAACTGCTATCATCTGCCATTGTTGTTTTGATAAGGCTCACACTCGTGACGTCACGCAGCGTCGTCTGCACTACTTCCGGTTTGTTTGGCACTGCCAGCCAGAGGCAAAAGTTTATCGGCTTATAGCTTGGCCATCGCACGGCCTAAAAATTTCTTTTATGTGTTGAAAAATACAATAGGTAATAAGGAATTAATCTGCTATTCTACTTTTTTGGCAAAAAGGTGAGTTCAGTTCACCTTTAACAGGGAAAGTCAATGATGTAATTTGATATTATCCCAAACAGCTAGGGGTGCTTGACTGGGAAAAGTTTACCTTTTTATGAACCTCTTGGACAGCGTAGCGTGACGTACTTCAAAAATCCAAATTACTTTGGCTTACAGCACTGTGCTTTCTTGTTATTAAATCAATTTATCCACTTTCACTTATCATTGTAAGTATTGTAGTTTTGTTTGGTTTTGTGTATAGAGTTGCTATTTCACATTTTTATTTTTTTATATAGTTATAATGCCTGCGTTTATTTGTTTGCCCTGTTACTAGAGATGGGAGATTTGGAGCGTTTTTGCAGAGAAGAGTGGGCAAATATTGCCACATTAAGATGTGCCACGCTAATAGACTCCTACCCAAAAAGACTGAGTGCTGTAATAAAAGCCAAAGGTGCTGCAACAAAGCATTAGTTTAAGGGTGTACATATTTATGCACTGATCACTAAGTCTTCAATATCATGTAACTGTAAGCTAATTAGTACTATGCTTGAACAATTTGGTTTGACAACAGCTCTTTTTCCCAATCATATATGCTTTCATTATAATGGTAAATGGCATTCATTGATATTGCGCTTTTTCTCATCTCTGGATGACCATAGTGCTTTACAGATCCTGCTATCCACCCATTCACACACACACATTCACACACTGATGGCAGCGGAGGGAAAAATCGGGGATAGCTATGGCTGGGATTCAAACCAGGGACTGCTACAGGTGAGCAGCACGCTCTTATAGCAAGCATCTTAGCTCAGTGACGGCTCTTTAAAAGCAATAACGCCATTTGTTACCAGCCATCCTCGTAATTGATGTCAGTAAACAAGCGCTGATAGTCCTGGCCGGTGTAGTTAAATGTCGGTGTTGAGATAAACACGTGATCCTTGGGCCAGACGCTCTCAAATGGCAGCATCCAGGGATTCGTTGTTACCATCCTTTGCTCCTCGCGAATCTTGATGTTAGAAATCATGGGAATGCCGTCATTATTACCTGCAACATTTGTGAGTAAAAAAAAAAAAATATGAGTATTATCATTCTGATTAAGAATTTGACCCTCAGAAGTGGTAAAAATAATAGAATATACAAAAATGTTAAGAAACATTTTAAAAATCATTGTAGATACTCTATTGTGAGCACTTTGCCTTTACCTGAGGACAGGACCCTGAGTACTTTTACAGCACCTCCCCATGGTGCTCCCAGAGAGATGAAACCTCTGATGTACTTGTCCTTCCAGGCCTGAGACAGGTGGTTGAGGAAGTAGAGAACGTAATGGCAGCCCATGCTGTGTCCCAGCAGATAAACAGGCTGTTGGTATTGGTTGTGCATCTCTTCAACAAGCTCTTTCAGCTGCGTCAGGTACTCTTCATTTTCATCTGGGGGTGGGCAGGTTACAAAAAAGATGAAGTGTGATGAGCATGTAAGTTAAAAACGTGTCTAATCATCCAAATTCAGACATGTTACAATATATTGTGAAATGGCAAGCAAACATGATGGTAACTCTATGCAGAGTCAGACTACATTAATTACTTTTTCTGAAGAGCAAATAATGTAATCCATCAGTAATGTGCAAGTAATGTAATCCATTATTAGTTACTTTTTCAAACAAAAATAGCCTATTATTGCTTTTGTGTAAAACAGATTTTTTTATCAATAATGTAGGGCTGGGCAATAAATCGAGTTTAAATAGAAATTTTAATTTTTTGGCTTGGGCAAGGCCAAAAATAAATATCATGAAAATCAATTTTCCCCCATTCACAAGAGTAAATATGGTAGCCACCAGCTCTAACACCCTCCCCTACCATTAAACATTAATTTTATAAAAGTTAAGTCGGCACTTTATTATTCAGAAATTTGTGGATTCATCTTTGTCTGATCAAACTTTGGCCCAAACTGTGTCTGATCAAAGGTTTGGTTTGGTTAAAGCGAACTCCGCACTTTATTCCCAATAGGGAATCATGTTGTCTGGGGGTAAAACAAAAAAAAATATTTGATATAATTTCTTGTATTCAAGCAAAACATCGAGTAAAATCTAAAATTGAATGTGGTATGAAAAAAAGCTCGGATTTCCTTCTTAGGCCAGCTCGCCCACCCTACAATATAGCAAAAAATGTAAAGAGTCAGATGTTTCAATTTATATATTTTCACAAAATAGAAATTGTCACTGGTAAATGTGTCACTGGTGATTAGCCTTACCGGATGACATTAGCCATGGTTACATGTGCAAAATTTCTTCAATCTGATTACAATTCAGATCAGAACTTTACTGTTTACATGGATCCTGAAAAAGTTGATCCGATGAGGATGTGCATTTCCATGTGTCACACGTTTGAACGGACTAAATCATTTTGACATACGCACAATTATCCAACATTCCGGAAATAGTAGAAGAAGAAGCAACTTCCGATGTAAACAAACCCCACTTCGTGTCTTTCTCTTTTTGAAATGGACCTGTATTGTGTTATTCAGACTGTACTTTTGCTTCTGCTGGTCTCCGTAATGAAGCTACAAGTCCAGCAGTACATACTTCTGCATATGACGAACAGAGGGAGACAGCAGGATGATACAGACCACTTCTGTTTTACTCCCACCATGTCTTCCGCTAGCTGCTGTAAATGCGTAAATACGTCACGTCGACGTGTGGGTGATGTACAGACATGCGCAGTAAACATATTTTCTACCCAAACTTCAGAATAAGTGTTTATATGCGCATCAATAGGATTAACAACTGGCATAACCCACCCGTCTCAATCGGAAGGAAATTTTGATCCAAATGAGTGTGATCGGATCAGAATATTCAGAATGGCATGTTTGCATGAAGCATTTTTATTCTGATCAGGCTTTTAATCCGGTTACTTGTGTCCATGTAAACATGGCTATTAAGAACTGTAGCTTGACCTGCAGTTCTAAAACAAAACTTAAAGCTCTACTAAGATATTGTGAGGGTGGAGCATGGAGTAGTCAGGTCTCATAAGCAATTATTTATCCGTTTATTCTACTGTCTAGTTCAAATTGGCTGAAGAAAGGTTTGACATTCTGAATCTTAATTTACTACAAGTTTTTTCATTAATCACCTTTTTCTTCAGTTTTGTTAATAGTAAAATGCCTGATACTCATCAAACAAAGCAGCACGCCAAACAATCTGGTGCAGCTGCAGTTCACAGGCCTGATTTGGGGGAAGACGTGTTTTGCATGTAGGAAAAGATGTTTGAAAGGATTTTGGAATCAGTGAACAAGCAATTCGACCTTTTGGATCATAAGTTTGAAACTCTCATGAATACTCAGTTGGCATTGGCTGAAAGAGTGGTTGCTGCAGAAGAACAAGGATCAGATCATGAACGCCACATTCAGACGCTTGAGATGGCTCTCATCATCATCATCCATCATAGCAGTCTGTCGAGGGCGACAATGACTGTTTCATTTAGGTCTGATCAGATTCCTCCACGCAGCTCTGTCACTCGCCCTCCGCTGCCAGGAACTCCTGACCTTCTCCCTCCGCTGCCAGGAATTCCTGACCTTTCTGACTGACCATTTCATGAAACTGCTTGCAAAGTATTTGAGTACCGCTAGCTTTTCCTGGACTAGCGGCACATTCTTGGCAGATAGAGGTATTATCAGTGGCAAGGACAGACCAAGACAAACCGACTCCAGTATCTGTTGCAGTGACTGACCAGATGATAGGTTTGTTTATCTCTGCTCTTTGTGTAGTGCATGTCACAATGCACAAACTGGCAAAAGTCCACCACAGACCTTGCGACAGATGTGCTTATCTGCCAGGATGTCCAGTCTCACCCCGCGTAATTCACTCATTCTCTGACATACACTACCGTTCAAAAGTTTGGGGTCACCCAGACAATTATTTTGTGTTTTCCATGAAAAGTCACACTTATTTACCACCATGAGTTGTAAAATGAACAGAAAATATAGTCAAGACATTGACAAGGTTAGAAATAATGATTTGTATTTGAAATAATAATTTTTTCCAGATACTAACCTGCTCAAAGGAAGGTCAGTTTTATAGCTTCTCTAACCAGCTAAACTGTTTTCAGCTGTGCTAACATGATTGCACAAGGGTTTTCTAATCATCCATTAGCCTTCTGACGCAATGAGCAAACACAATGTACCATTAGAACACTGGAGTGATAGTTGCTGGAAATGGGCCTCTATACACCTATGTAGATATTGCACCAAAAACCAGACATTTGCAGCTAGAATAGTCATTTACCACATTAGCAATGCATATTAAGATAAGATAAGCCTTTATTAGTCCCACAATGGGGAAATTCCAGGATTGCAACAGCACAGGGATAGCAACACTCAGAGCAACAATCAGAAGGCAAGAAAAAACAAGAACAGCTAGTAAACAGTAAACAATATTAGGTATTAGAGTGTATTTCTGATTAGTTTAAAGTTATCTTCATTGAAAAAAACAGTGCTTTTCTTTCAAAAATAAGGAAATTTCTAAGTGACCCCAAACTTTTGAACGGTAGTGTACATTCCAAGTCTGGTGTTTTTATACTTGGAGAAAAACAAAGAGAACAGTCCTTGACTTTATCAGTATGTTGGAGACGGCTGCTGGAGACATCTCCCCGGAGACAGTTTAAGTGCCTTAATCTATAGCTCATTTCTGACATCATGAGCAGGGTACAGGACAAGTAATGGCTCATTCAATGCACCAAAATACAGACATAATATATAAAAGAATAATACCGAGATGGCTCTAATAGGGATGAAAAAAAACAAAACAATGAAAGACTTCCATCTAAGATTGATGACCTGGAGGGGCGTTTGAGATGCAACAATATTAAATTAGTGGGAATATCAGAAGGTGAAAGGTAGACCCACAGAGTTTATTGTTGGCCTAATACTGAAGTTACTCGGGGAGAACAACTTTGCCAAGCCTGTGATGGAGGACTGGGCGCACCGCATCCCCGTGCCCAAACCCTCGGATGCCGACAGATCTTGGAGCACCATCGCCAGAATCCACTTCTACCAGGAGAAGGAACTGATCCTACAGCCGAGTCGGCAACAACAGATGACCTTCAATGGGCACTGGATATCTGTCTACCCGGATTATACAGCGGAGGTGATGGCACAACAGAGAGTCTTTTGGGAGGTAATCCAAGCGCTCAGGATGAGGGAGGCAAAATATACCTTGCACTTCCCGGCCAAGCAGGCTTAAGGCATTTGAGATGAACTTTTGAAGAACTGACGGTGGACTCTGCACTTTATTTTCACTTTTTGTTTTTGTCTTCCTCCCACTGGGAGTGAGTGTGTGGTGTGAGCTCTACTTTGGTTATGGAGAGACCTTCGGCTACTAGCTGTTTGCTTCATGTTGCCCCCTTAACTATGGGGTATATAGTTTTATTTTTATTTTTTTGTGGGTGGGGGGAGGTGGGGGGTCTGGATATGTGTGTGTGAATATTCATGGGGGGAGGTGCACAGATTTGCGTTTCTGTCGGTTGGTCTTGTCTTCATACCCTCATCATCCATGTATCAAATGTTGGAGCATTTGATTTGTTTGTTCTGTATTTGATTCCTTTACAAGTATGTCCATATTTTGAAATGATGAAATGACATTAACCTTGTGGAATGTTAGGGGCCTTGGTAACAATATTAAATGTGGGAAGGTCTTTTCTCATTTGAATTCACTGAAGGCCGATATAGTATTTTAACAAGAAACCCATACTACTGAAGATACCAAGCACAAATTAAAATCTCGTTGGATGTCACAAGTGTATCATGCACCCTTTGCATCTAAGGCAAGAGGTGTAGCAATCCTATTTTGTAATACTATTCCATTTATACTTAAATTTAAAATTACAGACCCAAATGGGAGATTTGTTTTGATTTTTGGTCATATTAATTCCCTTCCAATTACCCTCTTGAATATATATGGCCCAAATTCTGATGATCAATCTTTCTTTAGTAAGGTTTTTGAATTACTTACAGAAGATGAGGCTTTTAATATCATAACTGGGGGATTTCAACTGCTATGTGGATTCATCTTTAGACAGATCATCCTTAAAATCACCTCCAACAATTAATTCTGTTCAAACATTGAATAATTTAATAAAATCTAGAAATATGGTGGACATTTGGAGGATACAACACCCCAACATGAAAAAACATTCATTTTACTCGCATGTCCACCAGTCAAATACTAGAATTGATTACTTCATAGTGGAAGCTAGCTTAGTCTCAAACATCAGCAACACACAATATCACAATAGATTAATCTCAGACCACAGCCCTGTTACCTTTCAACTACAGTCTTCTTTCTCCAAGCCAAAATGCAACTGGAGATTTAACCCCGCACTATTAAATACTCCAGGGTTTAAAGAATATATTGTGGAGATGTGTAATAAACTGTCTGAGTCAAATCCGCCTCGTTATTTACACGCTCCACATGAAGCATAGTCAGAAAGAATGACATCTCAGCAAAGACTCTTCTCTTAAATACTACGGCATTCCTCCAGAAGCTTCTAACACACCAAAGGTCACATTGCATTCACTTCCTTAATCCTTTACCATCCTTCTAGAAGTTTCTGATACACAAAAGATCACACTGCATTCATCCTTCACACCTCCCTGTTATCTCACCAGGGAACCTCTGCTCTTTGTTCTTATCTAAGATGTTACACATTATGCTTTCCCCATGTGCCGCCATACCCCCCCCCCCCGAGCATATTGGATAGAACAAAAGAATAACAGTCCGTATGCTGTGACAGAACCATTAAACATCAATCCACATGCTGCTTGGGCTTCAGTCTTCTCTCGTATCTGCTGTAACCAGGATTCACCGCCTCCGCGGCGCCGTCATGCTGGGGGGTTGATGTTTGGGGGTGAAAACTTTTTGTCTGTCCCTGTGGGTGTTCTGGGGAAACTTTTCTCTGGGAAGCTCCCCGTGGGGGTCTTCCACGCCGAGGGGCCCTCGCCAACAGCACTTGCTCGTCCGCCACCACAAAAGCGGGTTTGAGTCTGTCTATGCCAACCTTTTCCCTCCTACCCCCCAAATCTAGCAAAAAATGCTTATCTCCTGTTTCCAGCACTCTGACCGGTCCATCATAGGGTGGTCGCAATGGCGGGTGGTGGGTGTCGTGTCTGACAAACACGAACTCCGCGTTTTTCAAAGTTTTAGGTACAAAAACACGCGGAAAACTGTGGTGGGCAGGGCCCGGCAGCGTGCTTGTGTCTATGCTATGCTGCAACAGCTGAGACGGGGAGCTGCCCGGCGTGGGATTATCTGGCAGAAACTCCCCGGGCAGCCGAAGTGGTTGTGCAAAAACGAGTTCAGCTGGGGAAGCTTCCAAATCCTCTTTAGGCGCAGAACGTAACCCCAATAAAACCCACGGTAGCCTGTCTACCCAATTTGCATCCGTCAGTGAAGCCCTGAGAGCCGCTTTCAATGATCTATGAAAACGTTCGCATAACCCATTAGCCTGTGGATTGTACGCGGTAGTGCGATGAATTGAGACACCCAGGCTGCGGGCCATTGTTGACCAGAGTTCGGAAACAAATTGAGAGCCTCTGTCGGACGTAATGTCCGACGGGACTCCAAAACGCGCCACCCATGCTGTTAAAAACACACGCGCCACCTCCTCGGCTGTGGTTGCGGCCAGCGGAACCGCTTCCGACCAGCGCGTGGTGCGGTCCACCATTGTCAGGAGGTGCGTGCACCCCTGTGATGGCGGGAGGGGGCCCACGAGGTCCACGTGGACATGGTCGAACCTCTTAGCCGGAATATGAAACGGCTCCAAGGGAGCCTTCGTGTGTCTGTGTACTTTGGCTCGCTGGCACGCCATGCAGGCTGCCGCCCACTCTTTCACCTGTTTACGCAGGCTCGGCCACACGAATTTCTCCCCTACCATTTTGACCGATGCGCGCACTCCCGGGTGCGCCAAAGAATGAACCGAGTCAAACACGCTGCGACGCCACGCGGCCGGGACCATGGGACGCAGGCGCCCCGTGGAGACATCGCAGATTAGGGGGGGCATGCCGTCTTGCAGCACCCTGCTCTCCAGCCTTAACCCTGTTGGTCCAGACTGGAGCGTGCGCACGTCCGCGTCACTAACCTGCTCCGCGGCCATGGCTGTGTAATCTATCCCCACGCAGACCGGGGCAGCCATGGCGCGCAAGAGGCAGTCTGCCACTACATTCAGTTTACCCAACACATGCTGAATATCGGTAGTAAACTCTGAGATTGTGGCCAGCTGTCTCTGCTGCCGGCCCGACCACGGTTCTGAAACCTTGGCCCTCGCGAATGTTAGTGGCTTTTGGTCAACGAACGCGGTGAAACAGCGCCCTTCCAGCCAGAACTGGAAGTGGCGAATGGCCAAGTGGAGAGCCAGAAACTCCCTGTCGAACACGCTGTATTTACGTTCACTGTCGCGCAAAGTCCTGCTGAAAAAGACGAGCGGCTGCCAAGTCCCGGCTACGTGCTGCTCCACGACCGCCCCTATGGCCACATCTGACACGTCAGTGGTGAGCGCTATGCGGGCCGTTGGGTCTGGATGCGCCAGCAACGCAGCGTTTGCCAGGGCTGCTTTGACTTCCGAGAACGCCCGCTCTCGCTCCGGGGGCCATTCGATCTTATCCGCGGGTTTCTAATTTTTGAGCGCGGCGTACAGTGGTTGCATGAGCTGCGCTGTGCGGGGAAGGAAACGGTTATAAAAATTCACCATTCCCAAAAATTCCTGTAACGCCCTGACCGTTTGCGGCCGGGGAAAATCTGCTACCGCGCGCACTTTGTCAGGCAGCGGAACCGCTCCTTCGGGAGAGATGCAGTGCCCAAAAAAATCCCCCGAACTGACATTTCGCTGGGTTGATTATTAACCCGTGCTCTTCCAACCTCCAGAAAACCACCGTGAGGTGGGTTTCGTGTTCGTCTTCGGACGCGCTGGCTACCAAGATATCATCCAAGTAGACGAACATGAAAGGGAGATCACGCAGCACTGCATCCATCATGCGTCTGTGCAGCCCCTTTAAGCCCAAATGGCATGCGCAAAAACTCAAATAAACCGAACGGAGTTATCACCGCTGTTTTGGGTATGTCCTCAGCGCGCACTGGGGCTTGGTGGTAACCGCGGACCAGGTCTATTTTAGAAAAAACGCGTGCTCCTGCCAGGTGAACGGAAAAATCCTGAATGTGAGGAATTGGGTAGCGGTCGTGCGCTGTGGCGTTGTTCAACCTGCGGAAATCCCCGCAAGGTCACCACGAACCCTCAGCTTTAGGGACCATGTGTAGCAGGGAAGCCCATGGGCTGTTTGAATGCCTGATGATGCCCAACCTCTCCAGGTTGGCGAACTCCTCGCACGCTATGGCCAGTTTAGCTGCGTCCAAGCGCCGAGGTTTTGCAAAAACGGGCGGCCCGGTGGTGGTGATAAAATGCTCCACCCCGTGTTTAGCGATGGCTGCCAAAAATGTCGGGACAGTGAGTGCTGGGAACTGAGTGAGCAGTGTGTGGAACTTACCGCCTGTAGCTGTGACGTTGGCTTGTGCTGTTGGCCGGGACGCTCGAGCTATACAGGGGATAGAATCAAAGGGCAGTGCATTAACTAGGCGCCTGTTAGCGACATCAACCAACAAACCATGTGTGCACAAAAAATCAGCCCCCAGTATATTGAAATTCAATGCTGCTACGACAAAAGTCCACTCAAATGTACGGCCGTGTAGAGACAGGAGTAGAGTCCTCTCACCAAAGGTCTTAATCTCCGAGCCGTTTGCTGCTGCCATCTCGGGGCCGCTAGATCCTGCCAGCCGGTCGGTGTAGGACGGCATGATGAAACTCATCTGGGCGCTGGTGTCCATGAGGAAATGCCTCCCCGAGCGTGCGTCCGTCAAGTAGAGCAGCTTGTTCTCCTCCCCGAGGGTCGCAGCTGCTACCGACCCCCGGTCTTGGCGTTTCCCGAGCGCTTGAACTGGCACGGTGGTATACATTTGCGTGCCTTCTCTGCGAAGCGGCGGTGGTAGAAACAAAGGGTGTCTCCCCCGCATTCTTTGGCCCCCGCTGCCGCTGTCATCGGTGGCTCTGCTGCTGCCGTCGATGGCTCCTCGCCTCCTCCGGCCGTCGCGCCGAGCTCCATCGCTGCCGCCATGGTCGTGAACTCTCTGCTGGCGATGATGATCCGGTTTGCTTCTCGGGCCAGCGCACGATAGTCCCGCTTGGCCAGCAACGGCAAATTGGCCAGGGTCGCTCTCGTCGCTGACGGAAGGTTCCGGAGGAAGAGGTGGGTAAAAATGAAATGGTCATCGTCCGTGCCCTTTAATCTCAGCATCTTCTCCATCAGGTCAATGGCCGACCCATCTCCTAACCCAGTCCGCGTCAGGAGTCTCTCTGCTCTCTCACCATCCGAGAGTGTGTAGTGCTGGATGAGTGCAGCCTTCAGCGCGCCGTACTTGTCGTTGGTTGGTGGCTGATCAAGCAGGCTCTCCACATGCTGAGCCGTGTGGGCGTCGAGTGTTGCGACCACATAGTGGAACTTTGTGTCATCCGCCGATATCCCCCGGAGGGCGAACTGCGCCTCAACTAGGTGGAACCAGGAGCGCGGATTGTGCTGCCAAAAATCCGGTAGCTTGATTGCAACAGCATATGCTTGGCTGGGGGCTCCCAATGAGGCCGGCTCCGGGGATCTTTCGTCGTGTTCCATGATTCGTCTTGGGTCACCAGTGTGGAGCGTGTAAATAACGAGGCGGATTTGACTCAGACAGTTTATTACACATCTCCACAGAAGCATAGTCAGAAAGAATGACATCTCAGCAAAGACTCTTCTCTTAAATACTATGGCATTCCTCCAGAAGCTTCTAACACACCAAAGGTCACATTGCATTCACTTCCTTAATCCTTTACCATCCTTCTAGAAGTTTCTGATACACAAAAGATCACACTGCATTCATCCTTCACACCTCCCTGTTATTTCACCAGGGAACCTCTGCTCCTTGTTCTTATCTAAGATGTTACACATTATGCTTTCCCCATGTGCCGCCATAATATGACCCAAAATCTTAGAGAATTTCTTGAGATTAATGATAACGGAGAAGTTTCAGACTTTACTCTCTGGGAGACACTTAAAGTCATCATGAGGGGATTTATTATTTCTTTTGAGTCTTCAAGAAAAAAGAAAAGATTGAAAGAAATTGATCAGGAAATTACCAAATTGGAAGAATATAAAGTATCTCTCTTACAATCTGTCATGAGGCTGCGCACCAGTGGGGAGCCGTGCTCAGCCTTCCTGGTTATCTTAGTCATTTTTTGCATTTCTGTATCTGTTTATTTTGTATTTAGTTTGGGTTTTTGGGTTTTACACTTCTTTGTACTATCCTGTATTTTTGGTTTGGTCATCTTAGTCCTGGTTATTATTATTTTGGTTTTGAAATAAGTTCTTATTTATTGCCAGTCACTTTTTTTTCTTCCTGTTCTATGCTTTTATTTTGTTAGCCACTTCCTCCTGTCAACCCGGTTCACAGGCTGCCCACCTGTTTATGTTCACCTGATTATTTCCTGCTCATTGATCCACACCTGTTTGTCATCTGCCCATTTTCCATGGTCCTATTTAAGGATAACGGCAATGACCCCTGTTGCCGTGTCCTCCTGAATTTCTCTGGATTCAAGTGTGTTCTCACTGGAGATGTGCGGGTGAGCTCCGTCGCCTTTTTTCTCTTTCCCCCCCGACGTGCTCGATTGTCTCAGCCTGGCGTCCCCAGACTGTTCCTCTGTATTCTGAAGATGTTGAGCCCCGGCATCCCTGCATAGTTATCCTCTTCTTTCCCTACCAGTAAGTGTAGCGTTTTGTGTAGTGTTGTGTCTGTGTAAATAAACAGTGAAAACTCACAGCATGCGTTTGGTGCCTTTCGTTCAGCCTTTGAAAAGGGCGATTATGACACAATCTGACTATAATAAAATTTTGATGTTAAAATCTGAATATAACGCAGTTCTTGGGGAAGAAATCAACAGTTTATTGTTAAAAATGAGACAAAAACTCTTTGAATTAGGCGACAAACCACAAAAATTACCCTCAAGACAACTTAAAGGGGAGCAAGCTAAGACTGTTATTTATAAGATACAATCAAAATCTGGACAAATACAGGTCAACAGGACATTAACAAGTGTTTCAAAGAGTTTTATGCTGACCTTTATGACTCTACCTCCAGAGCAAAAGAAAATTATTATTCTCAGTTTTTTAGTACATTAAATATGCCACAGTTACTATAAATGTGAAGAATAAGTTTGACTTGGAGAAAGCCTTTTCTGTTGCCGAGTTAGTGGAGACAAGACATTTCCAACAGGTAAATGTCCAGGGCCAGATGGGTTTGGACCAGAGTTCTACCAAGCTTTTTATCAGATTTTAACACCTGTCCTACTAGGACTGTGCGATATGACGATATATATCGGTGACGAGATAAAAAGCGTCTGTGGAGATGTGTGGAAAGGATGAGGCTGAGTTATTTCTCAAGTTCCATTTTATTCTCGACACACTCTCCAACATACAAATCAGAAAGAGGCAGAACCCCCAAACTCTGCCAGTTTTATACCCTTGACATCAAAGCACAAAATTCCATTGTCTTTAAATCCCAAACACAATGCATCCCCCCTGCAGTTCCTAACTCTTCCACCCAAACCCCGGTGGTCAGGAAATCCTTCATGTCCATCTCTTTACATATCCAAAGGTCAACACTCACATCCTCCTCATCTCCCTAGGAGGTCCAGACCTTTTGTTCCTCTTCAGACGTGAAGCCAAAGTAAGCCCACAGGAATATACAAGAGAGCATATGAACAGTCATATACATGTGAGCCCGTGAAACTACATATGTGCACCACACGTCTACAGTTTCATATAAAACTGTATCGTTTATATTGGGATTTAAAAGACACATACCCTTCTACTTGTCACCGCCCCACATCTCCCGCCGCAGTGTGCCAGGTGCACCACAGCAGCAAACTGCAAGCTAATGACTTGCCGCTACTTCCGTGGAGCTGCTACTTCTGTGTGAGGGACGTGGTACTTCTTCCCCACCAAGCTACATCAGAGAGGATATTCCTCTAACCTCGTTTTAATTGGAGGTAAGTAATGTTAACACTATCTCTAATTATAAAATGGCATGGTGTAGCACCTTGGGGGAGCCAGATTATCTAGCATCTCAGACAGGAGACAGTGATAAGCTTGGGACAACAAAGAGCAGGAGGTTCCTGGTGAGATAGCAGGAAGGAGTCAGGGATGAAGGATGTTGAATGCAGTGTGATGCAAATGTCATGTTGTGTGTGATGTAAATGCCATGAAACTTAAGAGAAGAGTTTCTGCTTAAATGTTCAGTCTGTTCTGTGCTTGACAGATGTGAGTGTGTACTAAATTGTCTGAAATGATTCTGCCTCTGATTTTACACACTCCACACTGGTGACCCAAGACGTATTATGGAACACGAGGCAAGATCCCCAGAGCCGGCCCGGTAAGGAAGCTACAGCGAGGCGGCAGCCATCCCACAGACAGCCCGGACTGGAACCCCCAGCCACGCGTGAGCGGTTTCAGTTAAGCTACCGGATTTCTGGCAGCACAACCCGCACTCTTGGTTCCACCTCACCGAGGCCCAGTTCGCCCTCCAGGGAGTAACGGCAGATGATACCAGATTCTACCATGTGGTCGCAGCGCTGGATGTCCGCACAGCTCAGCAGGTAGCGAGCCTGCTCGATCAGCCACCAGCCAGCAGCAAATATGAGGCACTCAAGGCTGCGCTCATCCAGTGCTACACGCTCTCGGACTGTGAGAGAGCAGAGAGGCTCCTGACGCGGACCGAGTTGAGAGATGGTTCGGCCGTAGACCTGATGGAGAAGATGCTGGCGTTAATGGGCACGGACGACGGGCACTTTCTGTTTGCCCACCTCTTCCTCCGGAACCTTCCGACAGTAGCGAGAGCGGTTCTGGCCAATTCGCCATGGCTGGCCCCGCGCGACTACCGTGCGCTAGCCCAGGAGGCAGACCGGATCATCATCACCACCAGGGCGATCACAGTCAACGCAGCAGCGGCGGAGCCCAGCGAGACGACCAGAGGAGGCGAGGAGCCACCGACGGTAGCAGCAGCGGGGGCCAAGGAGCGCCAGAGAGACACGCTCTGTTTTTACCACCGCCGTTTCGGAGAGAGCGCACGCAGATGTGCGCCCCCGTTCCAATTCAAGCGCTAAGGAAAACGCCAAGGCCGGGGGTCGGTAGCAGCTGCGACCCTCGGTGAAGAGAACAAGCTGCTCTACTTAATGGATGCACGCTCTGGGAGGCGTTTCCTCATGGACACCGGAGCCCAGAAGAGCTTCATCCGGCCGACCTACGCCGACCGGCTGGCAGGATCTAGCGGCCCCAGGATGTTGGCAGCAAAGGCTCGGATATTAAGACCTTTGGTGAGAGGACTCTGCTCTTATCTCTACATGGCCGTACATATGAGTGGACTTTTGTCGTAGCAGCAATGAATTACCATATACTGGGGGCTGATTTTCTGTGTGCACATGGTTTACTGGTTGATGTTGCTAACAGGCGCCTGGTTAATGCACTGTCCTTTGACTCTCTCCCCTGTATAGCTCGAGTGACCCAGCCAACAGCACAAGCCAACGTCACAGCTACAGGCGGTAAGTTCCACACACTACTCACTCAGTTCCCAGCACTCACGGTCCCGACGTTTTCCGCGACCATCGCTAAACACGGGGTGGAGCACTTTATCACCACCACCGGGCCGCCTGTTTTTGCAAAACCTCGGCGCTTGGACGCGGCTAAACTGGCCATAGCGCGCGAGGAGTTCGCCAACCTGGAAAGGTTGGGCATCATCAGGCGCTTGAACAGCCCATGGGCGTCCCCGCTACACATGGTCCCTAAGGCTGAGGGATCATGGCGACCGTGCGGGGATTTCCGCAGGTTGAACAACGCCACAGCGCACGACCGCTACCCAATTCCCCACATACAGGATTTTTCCGTTCACCTCGCCGGAGCGCGAATTTTTTCCAAAATAGACCTGGTCTGCGGTTACCACCAAGTCCCAGTGCGCGCTGAGGACATACCCAAAACAGCGGTAATAACTCCGTTCGGTCTATTCGAGTTCCTGCGCATGCCATTCGGGTTAAAAGGAGCGGCACAGACGTTCCAGCGCATGATGGATGCAGTGCTGCGCAATCTCCCGTTTGTGTTCGTCTACCTGGACAATATCCTGGTAGCCAGTGCGTCCGAAGACGAAGACGAAACCCACCTCACAACAGTTTTCCGGAGGTTGGAGGAGCATGGGTTAATAATCAACCTGGCGAAATGCCAGTTCGGTGTGACGGACATTGATTTTTTGGGGCATTGCGTCTCTCCGGAAGGAGCGATCCCGCTGCCCAACAAAGTGCGCGCCGTGGCGGATTTTCCCTGGCCTCAGACGGTCAGGGTGCTGCAGGAATTTTCGGGGATGGTGAACTTTTATAACCGTTTCCTTCCCCACGCGGCGCAGCTCATGCAACCATTGTACGTCACGCTCAAGAAACAGAAACCCGCGGATAGGGTCGAACGGACCCCGGAGCGAGAGCAGGCGTTCTCGGAAGTTAAAGCAGCCCTGGCAAACACCGCACTGCTGGCGCATCCAGACCCGATGGCCCGCATAGCGCTCACCACCGACGCTTCAGACGTGGCCATAGGGGCTGTCGTGGAGCAGCGCGTCGCCGGGGCTTGGCAGCCGCTCGCCTTTTTCAGCAGAACTTTGCGCGACAGCGAACGTAAATACAGCGCGTTCGACAGAGAGTTGCTGGCTCTCCACCTGGCCATACGCTACTTCCAGTTCTGGCTGGAAGGGCGCAGCTTCACCGCGTTCGTGGACCACAAGCCACTAACATTCGCGATGGCCAAGGTTTCAGAACCGTGGTCGGGCCGGCAGCAGAGACAGCTGGCCGTGATCTCAGAGTTTACTACCGATATTCAGCATGTGTCTGGTAAACTGAATGTAGTGGCGGACTGCCTCTCGCGCGCTGTGGTGGCCCCAGTCTGCGTGGGGATAGATTACGCAGCCATGGCCGCGAAGCAGATTAGCGATGCAGACGTGCGCACGCTCCAATCTGGACCAACAGGGTTAAGGCTGGAGAGCAGGGTGCTGCAGGATGGCGCACCCCCCCCCCCCCAATCTGCGATGTCTCCACGGGTCGCCCGCGTCCGGTGGTCCCGGCCGCGTGGCACCGCAGCGTGTTTGAGTCGGTTCACACTCCGGTGCACCCAGGAGTGCACACGTCGGTCAAAATGGTGGGAGAGAAGTTTGTGTGGCCGAGCCTGTGCAAACAAGTGAAAGAGTGGGCTGCAGCCTGCGTGGCGTGCCAATGAGCAAAAGTACACAGACACACCAAGGCTCCCTTGGAGCCGTTTCATATTCCAGCTAAGAGGTTCGACCATATTCACGTGGCCTCGTGGGCCCCCTCCCGCCATCACAGGGGTGCACGCACCTCCTGACAATGGTGGACCGCACCACGCGCTGGCCAGAAGCGGTCCAGCTGGCAGCAACCACGTCCGCAGACGTAGCCCGCGCTTTTTTAACAGCATGGGTGGCGCGTTTTGGAGTCCCGTCGGACATTACGTCCGACAGGGGCCCGCAATTTGTTTCCGAACTCTGGTCCGCGATGGCCCGCAGCCTGGGTGTTACAATTCACCGCACAACCGCGTACAACCCACAGGCCAATGGTTTATGCGAGCGTTTTCATAGATCACTGAAAGCGGCACTCAGGGCTTCATTGACGGATGCAAATTGGGTAGACAGGCTGCCATGGGTTTTATTGGGGTTGCGCTCCGCGCCGAAAGCAGATCTGGAAGCTTCCTCGGCAGAGCTCGTTTTTGCGCAGCCACTACGGCTGCCCGGGGAATTTCTGCCAGATAATCCCGCGCCGGGCAGCTCCCCGTCTCAGCTTTTGCAGCGTAGCACAAACACAGGCACGCTGCCGGGCCCTGCCCACCACAGTTTTCCGCGTGTTTTCGTGCCTAAAACTTTGAAGAGCGCGGAGTTCGTGTTCGTCAGACACAACGCCCACCGCCCTCCATTGCGCCCACCCTATGATGGACCGTTCAGAGTGCTGGAAACAGGGGATAAGCATTTTTTGCTAGACTTGGGGGGTAGGAGGGAAAAAATTGGCATAGACAGACTCAAACCCACTTTCGTTGTGGCGGACGAGCAAGTGCTGTTGGCTAAGGCCCCTCGGCGTGGAAGACCCCCACGGAGAGCTCCCCAGGGAAACGATTCACCAGAGCAGCCACACGGACAGACCGAAGTGCCCCCCCTAGCAACAGCCCACCCGCAGTCAGACACACTCCCAGCGACCCCCCACCGGCACAGCAGCGCTGCGGAGGCGGTAAACCCCAGTTACAGCAGATATGGGAGGAGACGGAAGCCCAAGCAGCATGTGGACTGATGTTCAATTGTTCTATCACAGCATGTGGACTGTTATTCTATTGTCCTATCTAAGATGCTGGGGGGGGGGGGGGTGTAGCACCTTGGGGGAGCCAGATTATCTAGCATCTCAGACAGGAGACAGTGATAAGCTTGGGACAACAAAGAGCAGGAGGTTCCTGGTGAGATAGCAGGAAGGAGTCAGGGATGAAGGATGTTGAATGCAGTGTGACGCAAATGTCATGTTGTGTGTGATGTAAATGCCATGAAACTTAAGAGGAGAGTTTCTGCTTAAATGTTCAGTCTGTTCTGTGCTTGACAGATGTGAGTGTGTAATAAATCGTCTGAAATGATTCTGCCTCTGATTTCACACACTCCACAATATGCTAAATGATGATGCTAACTTGTCGCTAACAGGAAACATTATAGTGTATCAGACCATCGTTCTGGTTTAAATCACTGCTGAGTTTCTTAATTTTGTCTGAAAAAATATTACTAAAGCTGCAAAAGTGCATGACAGCGGGCGCATACACACTAAATTAATTAATTAATTAATTAAAAACATGTTAGAGGAACAAACTGGCTCTTAATGTGTCTTGAGTTCTAATAATTTTTAATTAGGCAAGTAGCAATAATTTTCAGTATGTAATTTAAAATGTAGAAAAAGAGATGGTCCTTTTTATTGGTTATATATAAACTATAGAATTTACAGCAAATGTATATCATGATATATATCGTTATCGTCAAATAAGATTACTTATAATATGAAATTTTGGTCATATCACACAGCCCTATCTCCTACTTAGAATGATAAATGACTTGTTTAAAAAAGAACACTTCCACCTTCACTTTATGAGGCTAATGTGTGTTTGTTATTAAAAAAGGGTGAAGATCCTATTGATCCTGCAAACTACAGGCCAATTTCTTTGCTCAATTTAGACCATAAAAACCTAACAATGTTACTAGCGAACAGGTTGAGCAAGCATAGAGCAACAATAATCCACCCAGATCAAGTGGGTTTTATTCCAGGCAGATTTTCTTTTGTTAATGTGGGCCACTTGTTAAATATAATCTATACTGTCCATCCATCCATCCATCTTCTACCGCTTTTCCAGAGGTCCAGGTCGCAGAGGCAGCAGTTCAAGCAGAGAAGCCCAGACTTCCCTCTCCCCAGCCATCTGCTCCAGCTGTTCAGAGAGGATACCAAGGCATTCTCAGACCAGCTGGGAGACATAGTCTCTCCACCGAGTCCTGGGTCTGCCCCAGGGTCTCCTCCCAGTGGGATGTGCCCAAAACACCTCAAGTGGGAGGCGTCCAGGAGGCATCCTAATCAGATGCCCATACCACCTCAACTGACTCCTTTCAATGTGGAGGAGCAGCGGTTCTACTCTGAGCCTCTCCCGGATGACTGAGCTCCTCACCCTATCTCTGAGGGTGAGTCCAGCAATCCTATGGAGAAAGCTCATTTCAGCCGCTTGTATCCACGATCTTGTTCTTTCAGTCATTACCCAAAGCTCGTGACTATAGGTGAGAGTAGGAACGTAGATTGACTGGTAAATCGACAGCTTTGCCTTAGAACTCAGCTCCCTCTTCACCACAACAGACCGGTACAACGTCCACATCACTGCAGATGCTGCTCCGATCCGTCTGTCAATCTCTCGCTCCATTTTCCCCTCACTTGTGAATAAGACCCCAAGATACTTAAACTCCTCCACTTGGGGCAGGAGCCTGTCCCCAACCCAGAGAGGACAATCCACCTTTTTCCGGCTGAGGACCATGGACTCAGACTTGGAGGTGCTGATTCTCATCCCAGCTGCTTCACACTCAGCAGCAAACCGTCCCAGCAAGAGCTGTAGGTCATTGCTGGACGAAGCAGCAGGACAACATCATCTGCAAACAACAGAGATGAGATCCTGTGGTCACCAAGCATGACACCCTCCATTCCCTGGCTGCACCTAGAAATCCTGTCCATAAAAATTATGAACAGGATCGGTGACAAAGGGCAGCCCTGGCGGAGTCCAACTCTCACTGGGAATGAGTCCGACCGAGTGTTGGCAATACGAACCAAACTCTCACAACGGTCATACAGAGACCGAATAGCTCGTAACAACAAGCCTGATACCCCATACTCCCTATTCTGAAAGGCATCAGTGAGCATGGCTGAGAACATCATACTGAACAAGGTGGGTGCGAGCACGCAACCTTGTTTAACGCCATTCGTGACTGGGATAAGACTCAGGTACAGGCAGGATGGAAGGCTCTTCAACCCAAGAAGACTCCAGGCTATCTCCAAGGTAAAAGAGACTGTACTGAGGGACTTCCTCTTTGCCGACGACTGTGCCTTAAATGATAGCTCAGATTGTGAGATGCAGTCAAGCATGGACAAATTCTCCATGGCATGTGACAACTTCGGCCTCACCATCAGCACCAAGAAGACCAAAGTTATGCACCAGCCAGCTCCAAATGGCCAACAGGCAGAACCAGCTATTACAGTGAAGGGGCAGAGACTGCAAGTTGTAGGCCAATTCACATACCTAGGTAGCACCCTCTCCCAGTCTGCAACAATAGATACCGAAGTAGATACTTCGGTACCAAAGTAGATAAGTATACCGAAGAATAATTTATTGTGTGAGCAGCAATATGGGTTCAGACACAAGAGGACAACTGCATTTGCTCTAATGGAATTTATAGAAAAAATATCAACTGCTGTTGAAAATAAAGAGTATTCAGTTGGGGTATTCCTGGATCTTAAAAAAGCATTTGATACAGTGGATCATAATTTATTATTAAAGAAACTACAAAATTGTGGTATTAGGGGGGTAGCACTATCCTGGTTACGTAGTTACTTAAAGAATAGATATCAGTATGTATATGTGTTGGTAACAAAAACTCACAGTTACTGAAGGTTACTTGTGGAGTCCGACAGGGTTCAGTTTTGGGGCCATTGTTATTCAATATGTATATAAATGATATATGTAAAGTTTCGGAAAAAATGGATTTAATATTGTTTGCTGATGACACTAATTTATTATTGTTACGTATGGCTCTTGCGAGCCATAAATAAGAGCCAAGGGCTGACCGGTGAGTTTGCATTGTTTATTAACAATAAGGAAGGGAACAAAGGAAAATAGCCTCGTGGGGCAAAACACAAACAATAATACAAAGGTACACTTACAAATGATGATGATGATGAGAGGGGGACTGGAGCCGGACGTAGGGATTCCAGCCTTACCCACACCGGAGAAGAGCATGGATAATATGCGCGAGGTCACAGCCCCGAGTGATCAGAGCTGCTCCCTTTTATAATGGTTGACAGTGCCTCAGCTGATGAGATGTAATTGGGCTCCAGCCGTCCCGTAGAGCTTGACAGCCGGGAGCCCGCTGAGACACTGTCACAATAAGAGCTGGGCTGAGGAGGAATATGGCCTGAGCGCGGATGGCACCGGCGCATAGGCCAATATGACATGACCCCCCCCCCCCTCAAGGCCGGGCTCCGAACGGCAAGTAACACCCAAGCCCTCCCCCACCTAGGGTGGGCAGATGGGGCGCAGGCCAGGAGGGCGTGAGAGAGAAAAAAAAAACCAACATTGGCAGGAAACAACGAAGCAATTACAGAGTATGGGAAAAAGCACAATACTCCATAAAATGCTAATAATAGGCAGACAGAGGGAAAAAAAACCCACAACATTGGCAGGAAACAAAGAAGCAATTACAGAGTATGGGAAAAAACACACAATACTCCATAACAGGCTAACAATATGCGGACGGAGGGGAAAAAAAAAACCACTACATAGGCAGGGGACAAACGAGGCAATTACAGAGTATGGGAGAAGGGAAAAAAAAAGAAAACCACAATACTCCATAAAAAGCCATAACATGTTGAGAAGACCCAAAGAAAAACAACCCCAGGGGACCTAAGAGGAGAGCTGAGGCTCATAAGGCGAAATCCACAGATACAGGACAACCCTCAACAGGAGGGGGAGAAAAAAAAGCACGCTAACCGTGATATGACTAAGAAATTATATACCTGCACTCACAAAACCACAAAGGACTAGGCACAGGAATAACAGAAATAATTCAGTTCGGGGGGTCTCCCCGCACCCAGCGTCCAAACCACCAACAGGGGTGACGGGAAACGTTCAGGCGGCCTACCCAAATCAGAGCCAGGAAAAGCAGTACTTCGGGTGGCCCGACCAGACCACCGAACAGAGAGTCCAGTGGGTTGGGTGGCCGAACCAAAGAGCTGAATGGGTACGGCAGTCCCTCTGGCACCCGACCCGCATCGCTCAGCCACCAGGCCCGCAGGGGAAAGAAAGGCAACGGCTTCCCTGTGGAGAGAAATAATGAGGGCGAGCCGGGCCGACAGTGAGAGGTCCATATGGGCCCTGGTGGAGTAAGCTTGGGGGGATAATAAGGGTGACGATGATGACAACAGTGAAGATGGGGATGAAGATGAAGATGAGCCAGTCCAGTGTCCGATGGCAGGGGACCTGCAGCTCCCTCACCAAACCTGGATGCCGCCGGTGCTGCACCTTCGTCAGACCCCAATTGGGTCGCGGCTGCTCCCGCGACAGACCCCGATTGGGTCTCGGTAGCACCCGCGTCGGACCCCGATTGGGTCGGCGCCGCACCAGAACCGACCTCCAACCCCGAACCTGGAACCTCTGGCACAGCGGGCGAAAGCAGCTCCTTGCCGGCAACCCTGAGAGAAGGCTCAGAAGAGAGAGAAGAACCGGGATCAGGATCACCAGCAGCGCCAGAACCCGGCGAGGTAAGCTCGGACGCAGCGGGCGGCTGCACCAAGCTCGTCTCCCCAAGAGACAGGCTAAAATGCTCTAAGATATAAAGGAGAAAGACTAAACAGAGCACTTGCCTGATCTCGGGTTCTGACGCCGTCCAGGACTGCGAAGATCCGGGCTCAGATGGCAGGAGGTCGTCATCAGGCTCCCACTCAGCTGCGTCGGGCTCCACAGCTAGCACGATGGTGTGCGCAGCTTGAGAATCCTCCGGCACCGATGCCTACGCCGATGGCCCACACGGCGTGGTGGCAGGAGAACCTCGACCCGCTGGACCGGACCGATCTTCCTCGTCGGCGCAGGTTCCACGCTGCAGTCTGCTCTCCTCCTCCGCCCACGGCATGGCTGTGGAACCGGAACCAGGCTCTCCAGAACCGCAGGCCCCCTCCTCATCCAGCGATGTTGGCCTGGCGTCGAGGACCGCTCAGCGGAGGGAGACACAGAGGATGCGGGGTTAATAATTACAGCCACAGCAGGTGGTGGGAGCTCGGGGAGCTGTGAACCCCGAACTCCACCTCCAGGAGTCTGACAGAGCAAATCACAATAATGAGAGAGTGAATGAACTTGGACTTGCCTGTCTCCTGGAGGCTGAGTGGTGCCCGCTGTGGCGGACGTTGCTCCTCCCTTTTCCCGCCGGACGGTGACAGAGGGCCCCCTGGGAGGACGACGGGGAGCCACTCGAGATGGTTCCAGGACGGAGCTCGCCGGGCCAGGACTCGGGGACTCAGCCGAGATGAGCCGGGCACGGAGCGCTGACGTAACAGCAGGAGAAGATGGCTCGGGAGATGAGGCTGAGGGGTTTCCCCTCTGACGAGGCGCAGGAGTGACAGCTGTGTGGGGAATTGACCCCTTGCGACGACCCGGAACTGGATCCGGACGGGATTCATGCTGAGGTTGACAGCCGGTGTGACGACGGTTTCATGCAGGGGGGGAAGGCGAAGGTGAGATCCGGGAATCGCCGTTCCTGTGCAGAAACAGAGGCGAGCAGGTCGGCAAACTCAGGGAACTCACGCATATCTGGATTCCTCTCCACCAGTCTAACTGCTGCCGTCACATGCTTAATGATGACAGATGGATGAACCGCGGAGCGAGCAGCAGCCACTCGGTCTCGGATCTTGATAGCTGTCAGCTGAAGCTCCTCCGGGGGATTCCCGAGTGACGTCATGCCCGATGGGGAAAGACCTCTGGATGGTGCGAACTCCTGGGCCGGAACGGAGGCAGGAGCGGGATCCCGAAGCGAGGGGTGACGACTCCTCCTCTTCGGCTTCAGCCGGGATTTCCCTCCAGCCCACGGAGAATCTCACGTTGTGAGGCGATGTCATTTCTCCTCGCGCAGACTTCAGGGTGGTCGGCGTAGCGAGGAAGATTGTCCAGGAGAACCTCAGCGTAGTCTAGGTGCCAGCGTATGTCGTTGGGATTGTCGTAGAAGGTAGCGGTGAGGAACGTCCCATCAACATACTCCAGGGCGGTCGCTAGCTCATTACCCTGGCGCCGAACGCGGCTCCTGGGAGACGGCATGCTCCCAGAGTTGACACCCAGACAGGGAAGAACAAAGTCCAATTAAGCAAACTCACGGCAGCCGGCAACTCACTGGCTGTGACCTACTGTTACGTATGGCTCTTGCGAGCCATAAATAAGAGCCAAGGGCTGACCGGTGAGTTTGCGTTGTTTATTAACAATAAGGAAGGGAACAAAGGAAAATAGCCTCGTGGGGCAAAACACAAACAATAATACAAAGGTACACTTACAAATGATGATGATGATGAGAGGGGGACTGGAGCCGGACGTAGGGGTTCCAGCCTTACCCACACCGGAGAAGAGCGTGGATAATATGCGCAAGGTCACAGCCCCGAGTGATCAGAGCTGCTCCCTTTTATAATGGTTGACAGCGCCTCAGCTGATGAGAGGTAACTGGGCTCCAGCCGTCCCGTAGAGCTTGACAGCCGGGAGCCCGCTGAGACGCTGTCACAATAAGAGCTGGGCTGAGGAGGAATATGGCCTGAGCGCGGATGGCACCGGCGCATAGGCCAATATGACAATTATGCAGTGGAAGCAATTTGGAACAACTTTTGGATACACTCGGAAAGGAATTAGGAAAGCTTAAACTGTGGTTTGATTCAAACAAATTAACGGTCAATTTAAGTAAGACAAAATGTATAGTTTTTAACAACCATCACAACAACTTAGTACCTAAACTCAGTGTAAATGGTGTAGAGATTGAAAGGGTATCCAAAACCAAATTCCTTGGAGTAATAATTGATAATAAACTGTGTTGGAAGTCACATATTAATTATATTAAAGGTAAAATATCTAAATCAATTGCAATACTACACAGAGTGAAATATTTGCTGAATCAACCCACACTATATACCTTGTATCATTCATTAATACTCCCATACATGACATATTGTACTGAAGTATGGGGAAATGTATATAAAACAAACATATATCCAGTCTTTATGCTTCAGAAGAGAGCTATTAGAATAATAAACAAAGCTGCTTACAGGGAACCAACAAACCCACTTTTTCTTAAATTAAAAGCTCTCAAGTTCGGCAAAAAAATTACAAAAACAAGTTAAAAATCCATTTGTAAAGCATATGATCAAAATATGGTGTGAAGCTAAAAACTATTTAAAAGAACCACAGTTATTGTCACAATTTAGTCCAATATGGGGTAATCAATATTTTAAACCAGGGAGAGCGGACGCTGTATTTAAAGTATGGAATTTAAAAGGGATACAAAAGATTCAGGATTTATATTTGCCATGTGCAGACAACATAATGTCTTTTGAAGAGCTGAGGATCAAATTTAATCTCAATAGAACACATTTTTTTAAATATCTTCAACTTAGAAACTTTATTCGATCAAATCAAAATAAAGCTCTCACTCGACCTATTTATTCATCCTTGGAAAAAATGATGATGAAAGATAGTAAAAGAAAGGGTATTATTTCAGAGTTTTATAACTCATTGACACTATCTTCAAGTGAAATTTCACTGAAAAGATTAAACTACTGGAAAGAAGATCTGCAAATTGAAATTTCAGAGGAACAATGGGAATTGGCTTGTACAGAAGCTCAAACCAAATCAATAAATGCACGCCTTAAATTGATACATTTCAAATGGTTAATGCGGATGTATGTTACACCGGAGGAGTTAAATAGATATAACAAAAATATACCAGATACATGCACAAAATGCATGGAAAGTAAAGGAACCCTATTTCATTGTTTATGGGAATGTAGATTAATAAGAATGTTTTGGGAGGAGGTGAGGGTAACAATTGAAAAAATAATCTCAAAACAAATCATATTGAATCCTAAACTGTTTTTGTTGGGTCTGTACCCAGAAAAGCATAATTTCAATAAAAGTGAAAGAACATTCATAGACCTCAGTTTGCTTAATGCCAAAAAATGTATTGCACTATTATGGAAAAAGACTCATAGACCAGATGTGACTCAGTGGTTAAGACAGATGTTAACAAACCTTCCATTAGAAAGAATAACATATATACTGAAATCAAAGGAAATTGTGTTTGAGAATATATGGAGACCTTTTATTGATTATGTAAAAAATTTAAACATAACTCTTGAAGAAGAAGGTGAATGATGTGTGTGGACCTTGTAAATTCCAAACTGGTGAACATAATATGTATACTAATGTATTGGATTGTCTAGACTAAACAGAGGAGCATTGTTGAAGACTTGATTTTGTTGGTGGTTGTTGGTGTTTTTAGGGCATTTTTTTTTTTTTTTTTTTGTAGTACTTTAGTGTTAGTGTTTGTTTGTATCATGTTTGTTAAAAAAAAAAAGGTTCAATAAAGATATTGTGGAAAAAAAAAGCTCTCAAGTTGAAAGATCTGGTTGACTTTAAAACTGCAGTAATAATGTTTAAAGTGAAGAATCTATCACTGCCCGCAAATATCCAAAAGTTGTTCCAAATAAGGGAGAAACAATATCATTTCATTTCAGAGGAACATGTATATTTCAAAAACCTTCAGTGAGAACTACCACCAAGCAACACTGGGTTTCAGTGCAAGGAGTCAGACTGTGGAATGCTTTTGGACCTGAATTAAAATCATGTACAACGCTTGGACAATTTAAACAAAAACTAAAGGAAGAAATTCTCCAAACATATATACAAGATGACATGTAAAATCACATAAGGATTGTCTTATCCAGTCTGTGTTGTGTTGTTGCTTAGTTTTTTTGTCACATTTTGTCTTAGCTTTGTTCTGAATTGTAATTGCTTTTGTTTTGTTTTTCTTTTGAATTCTTGGATGGAATATGGGTGGGCAATATAAGCTGCAGCTTCAGCCATCACTCATTTCGGATAACTTATGTTGAACCGTATAATCAGAGGAGTTATTGTCTAATTTGACCTTGTTGGATTTTCTTTCCCCCTTTGTTATATTATTCTGTTTCTTTTTTTTTAATCTTTACTTTTAATCTATCCGAAATAAAGATTTGTTTTTAATGACAAAAAAAAAAAAAAAAAGTCAACCACAGAATAGCCAAGGCCAGCATTGCATTCGGCAGACTCCACAAAATTGCATGGGAAAGACGGGGCATTAGCCTAGAAACGAAGCTAAAGGTCTACTGTGCTGTTGTGCTCCCAACACTCCCCTATGCCTGTGAAACATGGACGGTGTATGCAAGGCATGCCAGACAGCTCAACCGTTTCCACCTCACCTGTCTTCGAAGGATCTTCAGCATCAACTGGCAGGACAAGGTACCCGATACAGAAGTCCTTGAGCGAGCTAAAATGGAAATGGTCCACACCATGCTAATAAGAGTGCAGGCCAGGTGGGCAGGTCATGTTGTCAGGATGCCTGACAAATGCATTCCAAAGCAGCTGTTCTACGGGGAACTCTCAGAAGGAAAAAGGTCGAGAGGGGGACAAAAGAAATGCTACAAGGACACCCTGAAGGCCTCTCTGAAATCCCTCAATACCGCGGTGCGGTGGCGCAGTGGTTAGCACTGCACCAGCACAGCAACTCACCCTTGGCCATGGGATCCCTGGTTCGATCCTAGCCCCTGACCAACAGTGATCTGTGTGGAGTTTGCATGTTCTCCCCATATCTGCGTGGGTTTACCCCGGGATTTCTCCGGTTTCCTCCCACAGGCCAAAAACATGCAGGTTAGGTTAATTGGAGACTCTAAAGTGGCCCTAGGTGTGAATGTGTGCGTGAATGGTTAAGGGATAGCGCCGTACCATGGCTGCTTCATCCATCCAGGTGGATGCCCTCAATTTCCCCTCTGGGGATCAATAAAGTATACAAAATCAAAAAAAAAAAAAAAATCAAATCAAAATACAGACGTGGCTTCCTGGGAAACTCTAGCACAAGACGGCTTGGCCTGGCGTATGAGCGTTAAGGATGGCTGCAGAAACCTCGAAGCCAGACGTATTGCTGGAGCTAAAGCCAAGCGCGAACTGTGCAAGACTAGACAGCCCAGCACATCAGCTAACGTGATGATGCATGCCTGCCCCACATGTGCCAGGACATTCCATGCCAAAATTGGACTGATCAGTCATCTCAGGACTCACCGTCAACCGTCAACTCATCAATAGGATTACGAGGTCATCATCGACAACGATGGACGAACAACAACACCCCATACTCCCGAAGCACCCCCTCAAAAAAAACCACGAGGGGCGCGGTCCAATGCCTTCTCCAAGTCCACAAAACACATGTAAACTGGTTGGGCAAACTCCCACAAACCCTCGAGAATTCTCAAGAGGGTAAAGAGCTTGTCCGACGTGCCACGACCAGGATGAAAACCACATTGCTCCTCCTGAATCCGAGGTTCGACCAACAGCCGGACTCTCCTCTCCAGTACCTTGGTATAGACCTTCCCAGGGAGGCTGAGGAGTGTGATCCCTATAAAGTCCCTCTAAATTATCCCTCTATCCCCCAGGGATAGAGAGATAATCAGCTTCTTCCCCTCTGCCATTAGACTGCTGAACACTAAGTGACTCTCGTGCACCATGTACAGCAGCTCAACCAGACTCATGTCAATCATCACTGTTTTCTTCCTGCATTACCGACTGCACTATATAGTTCTCCACAGTATCTGCTGCTGGCTAATATATATTTTAACTGTTGACCAGTATCACTTAATCTTATCCTACACTTTATTACATGTATAGTTTATTTCTCTTATCTTATCATGTTTAATGTTGCAGCATTGTACCGAGACAAATTCCTAGTTTGTGTACTACATGAACAATGGCAATAAACCTGATTCTGATTCTGATTCTGATTCTGATAATCTATACTGATTCGGGTAAAAACAGTGAAGTAGCTGTCATGACACTGGATGCTCACAAAGCTTTTGATTCAATTGAATGGCCTTATTTATTTAAAGCGCTGAGAAGGTTTGGACTTGGTAAGACTTTTGTGGATTGGATCCAAATGATTTATCACTCTCCTAAAGCCTCTCTTATAACAAATAGTATTTTATCAAAACCATTTAGTTTGCATCGCCGTGTGAGGCTTGGAGATTGCCTGTCCCCTTTGTTATTCAATATAGTGCTTTGTAGTTATCCCTATATTAAGGGTGACCCAGCAGGTACATCAAAGTGTCTTGTGACTTGCTGATGATCTACTTGTTACTATAACGGATCCTGAAGAGGGTCTTCCCAATCTTTTACAGTATTTAAATGCTTTTGTCAAAATTTCTGGTTATACAGTAAACTGGTCTAAAAGTGAAACATATGTTTACAGGGAACAATTTAACCTTGCAAAACTGTCCGGTGAATACTGTCCAGAATCGTATTACATATTTAGGACTTAAAATTCCCCAAAACCCAGAATTGCTGTTTAAAGTAAATTTGTTAAAGGGCAGAGTGGTTAGCACTGCGGCAGCACAGCAACTCACCCTTGGCCGGGGGATCCTGGGTTCAATCCCAGCCCCCGGCCAACAGTGATCTGTGTGTCTGCGTGGGTTTACTCCGGGATTTCTCCAGTTTCCTCCCACATGCCAAAAACATGCAAGTTAGGTTAACTGGCATCAAACTTGGGATTCTAAATTGTCCTTAGGTATGACTGTGAGAGTGAATGGTTGTCTGTGTCTCTGTGTTGGCCCTGCGATGGACTGGCGATCTGTCCAGGGTGTACCCTGTCTCTTGCCCATAGATGCTGGGATAGGCTCCAGCCCCCCCGTGACCCAAAAAGGATTGAGCAGAAGAAGATGGATGGACGGATGGTATCGATAAATTAAAACGTAATATTGAATACTGAAGGATCCTGCCATTATACGTACATGAGAGGCAGAGTGAATGCCATTAAGATGGTTTTGTTACCAAAGTTTCTATATCTCTTTCAAAATCTGCTGGCATTGATTCCTGCTGAATCTTTTAAAAAGTTGAAGTCAATCATTTTAGAATTTGTTTGGGGCTACAAAAAGCACAGACTGTCAGAGAAACATCTTTGTCGGCCTATTCAGGAGGGAGGTTTGGGTCTTACAGTATTTAAACATTAATACTGGGCAGCTAATGCTAAGGCACTGGTATATTGGCAATGGGGTTCTCCAGATCATGAAATGCTTAATTCTGCTCCCCTCTAGCTAAAGCTGGAGCCCATGTCATTAATAAAACCATATGCCTCACTCTCTTTACTTTTTACAAATCCTGCCACTGCTTTAAAAGCCGTAAGTTACAGTTTTGTTATTAGAAATTTATGGAAGATTCTCAGGCAACTTAAACAAAAATACAATGTCCCGAATATTTCAATATATACACACACTACTCTGCCATAACTATGCCTTTGCCCCAGCTTTACTGGACAGCACCTTTGTTACATGGTATGTTAAAGGACTTAAGTGTATTAAGATTTTTACATTGATGAGTTTCTTTCTTTTGCTCAGTTAAGTTCAAAATATAATCTACCCCACTAACTTTTTTCACTATATGCAACTTATGCATTTTGTGAGAGAAAATATCCCACCATTTGAGTCCTCTTGTGCGAGGCATGAGTTGTTGGAACTTTTCTCTACTTTACCAGAAAGTAAGAAATTTATAAATAAATTTGTTAAGTACTTCTCTGATGACTCTGCATCTGTTATCGACAGTGTTGGGAGTAACGCACATTACTCTATGTGCAACACATCAGATTGATTGTCTTTGATTAATTGTCTATGTTTATTGCACTGTCCCTGTCAAATAAACTAATCTACTACTACTACTACTGTAACACCACTACTTTTGCAGTAACGTGCTGTGTAACAAAATCAGTTTAAAAATTCAGTAATGCGTTACAGTTACTGAAATTTGATCAGATGTGTTATTCATTATGCGTTTTATTAATATGGATAGATATTTTTAGTGCAAATAAATGAATATACAAACTGGCCCTACCGGAGCTGAGACGAGCCATCAGTCGACGTGACCTGTTGCAAAGAGCCTGAGCCTTCACTACTGAACGGAGGAAAAGATGAAGCTGCTTTGTTTTTGTGGAAATAGATTATTTTTCCTTTGTCGTGGTTAAGGACAAAAGCATATTGGTGGGTTGCAAACTAAAGTGCCGGTTGAGACCTACTGCAGTCTTCAGAAGTGCTTGAAAATGGCAACAAAGTTCCAACAAAACTAGTGTTAAGTAACGGCTAGCTATGCTAACAACACCGTGTTAGTGGATCTACTCTATCTGAACAGCCACGGCTGGATGTAAAGCGGAAATACTCTTGTCTCAACATCCACAGCTGGATTTCAAGCACAGGTATGCATCTAGACAGTTTGCGACCCAGCAAGAATTAAACCAACTGATTGCCAGATACATTGTTACAGACTGAAGACGTGATAATAGCCACTTTCCATCAGACAGCTGAGGCTGTGATCCACTGAAGTTAAAACACATTTGCTCGCTACCTGGATAAAGATTATTCAAAAATGGATTTTATCTCCAAAACAGCAGACATTTGGACTGTGCATAATGGACATTTTCTTTGGATCACTGCACATCAGATTAAATCCATATCATAAAGGTAAGATAAACATGAGCAGCTTTATGCAGTGTTGCCAACTCACTCTTTTGGAGTGATTGTCACTCTTTTTCCCTCTCTCGCACTCCACAAACCCTATTTCCCACTCCAAAATGGGGAAATTACTGGCAATTTCATGTTGATTTTCTTCAGATTTTTCCCCAATAAGAGGCAGGATAAAGCAGACTGAACATGTTCTAAAAGCTCTGTCTGAAATGGTTTGTTTTCAGCCTGACATTAATAAGCCTGTAATGTAATCCATTAATTAAATGATCTTGTTATGTGTGCAAGATGATTTAAGTGTGCATTTAAAAGTAACCTGAAAGTTACTTTTCCAAATAAAATAGTTACTTTAGTCATGCAGTAATTTGTGAAGTAACTCAAGTACTTTTGAAAAGAAGCACTACAAACTGTATTTAGTTACTATTTTTTAGTAACTTGCCCAACATTGTTTATCTGTATCAAGAAAGAGCGGGAGAGAGAAATGAATACTGTGTTGTCCATTAAGGTATGGAAGACTGCACTTTTTCAGATTCACAGATGTTCAATAAATAGTGGGCACAGGTTAATTCAGTTTAAAGTGTTTCACTGCTTTCACTATTCTAAGGTCATGCTGCATACATTTTATCCTTCAGTGTCTCCAATCTGTGACAAATGTAAATCAAACGATGGCACACTGTTGCATTTATTTTGGGACTGTCCACTTATATATCCTCTTTCTGGTCAAGTATGAATAATGAATTAAATAAGCTTAAAACATGGATGGATAGTAATAAATTATCATTGAATATAGATAAAACTAAGGTAATGATATTTGGTAATTGTAAAAATAAAGAAGATATGCATATTCATATAGATAATGTAATTATTGAAAATATTAAGGAGATCAAATTTTGGGGTGTAATACTAGATGATAAAATTAGTTGGAAACCACATGTCAGATACATACAAAACAAAGTCACAAAAAATATTGCAATTATAAATAAAATTAAACAAGTCCTAGATTACAAATCGCTTCGTATCTTGTATTGCTCATTAGTACTTCCATACTTGACCTGTTGTATAGAGGTCTGGGGTAACAATTATAAAAGTACACTTAATTCATTGCTAATACTACAAAAAAGGGCAGTCCATGTTATGGGGGGGTGAGGTAGTATGTTTTAAATTATGTTTTTTTACATATATGGATGCCTAGAGAAACGTAATTTCATTTTGCCTGCACTACAGTTGTATGTACAGCAACATGACAATAAAGGTTGATTTGATTTTTGATTTATACACAAAGTTGGGTATCTTGAACATACTAATTTATTGTTTTTACATTCAAAATTATTGAAATTACGAGATCTGGCTGATTATTATACAGCACAGTCAATGTTTAAAGTCAGTAAAAACTTTTTACCACACGATATACGAAATCTTTTTAGTCAGAGAGAAGGGAAATACAATTTACGGGGGAATGCAAAATTTAAAATGCACCTAGTAAGATCTACTAGGAAAAGTTTTTGTGTGTCTGTGTGTGGGGTAAAATTGTGGAATGGGTTGGGGGAGAAACACAGGCAATGTGTGCCTGAGCTGCAAAACTGGTCTGACTGTACACACCCTCGCTCACATAGAACTGATGCACCTATATCAATCCTCACTCAATGAAGCTCGCTCTGCCTACTACTCCAGCATCATTCACTCTGGATCCTCCAACCCCTGCACTCTGTTCTCCACCATCAACAAACTCCTCAAACCCCAGGACATCATTTCATCATCCTTCACCCCTGAAAAATGCAATAGCTTTCTATCATTTTTCCATTCCAAAATTGACAATATTCACAACCAGCTTGCCTCCTCCCCAGCCATCACCCCTGACTCAGAACCCACTTTTTCTCCACCCATAGATAAACAGCTCTCCCTTTTCTCACCAATATCCACTGATGAACTTTCCGAAATACTCTCCAGCATGAAACCATCTACATGCCCCCTGGACCCCATCCCCTCCCCCCTTATCAAAGCCTGTCTCACCCTTCTTGCCCCCCTTATCATTGACACCATCAACTCCTCCCTCACCACTGGCATTGTCCCCCCATCACTTAAGATTGCTGCTATCACCCCCCTCCTTAAGAAACCTGGCCTGGACTCTGACGACCCCAACAATTTCAGACCTATCTCCAACCTCCCATTTCTGGCTAAAATATTGGAAAAAGCTGTCACCACCCAACTTAAGAAACACCTCCTCTCCAACAAACTCTACGAAACATTTCAATCTGGATTCCGTTCTCACCACAGCACTGAAACCGCCCTCCTCAGGGTCACCAATGACCTCCTGCTCGCCTCTGACTGGCTCCCTCACCATTCTTCTCCTCCTCGATCTCAGCGCTGCTTTCGATACCATCAATCGTTCCATCCTGCTCCGTCGTCTGCTTTCTATTGGCATCACTGACTCCGCCCTCTCTTGGTTCACCTCCTACCTGTCAGAGATTCCAGTACATCTCCATCAACAATCATAAATCACGCACCACCCCCGTCTCACACGGTGCCCCTCAAGGCTCTGTGCTCGGTACAACCCTTTTCACTCTCTACATGCTTCCGCTTGGTCACATCATCCGTCAACATGGTCTTCACTTTCACTGCTTTGCCGACGACACCCAGCTGTACATCTCCTCTAAATCCATCACCCCCGCCATTCTCTCCACCATCACCAACTGCCTTACAGACATAAAAACCTGGATGACTAACAACTTTCTCAAGCTAAACAGCAATAAAACAGAAATCATCATTTTTGGACCAAAATCTCTTTTACCCTCTTCCCAGAACTTTTCATTCCAAATCGATGGTCACTCAGTCACCCCCTCCCCCCTGGCCAGAAACCTCGGCATTATCATGGACCCCACCCTCTCCTTCAAATCTCACATCAACCATATCACCAAAACATCATTTTTTCATCTTCGTAATATTGCACGCCTCCGTCCAACCCTCTCACCCTCTGCTGCTGAAATACTCATCCACGCCTTCATCACCTCCAGCCTTGATTACTGTAACAGCATTCTGTATGGACTTCCTTCCACCATCCTCCAAAAACTACAGTATGTCCAAAACTCAGCTGCCCGCCTACTTACTCACTCCCACTCCAGAGACCACATCACTCCTCTCCTCCATCAGCTCCACTGGCTCCCCATTCAACAGCGCATCAACTTCAAGATCCTCCTCATCACCTATAAAGCTCTTCATAACCTCGCCCCCTCATACCTAACGGACCTTCTGTCTCGTCATTCTCCCACTCATCTCCTCCGCTCTGCTGACGCTCACCTTCTTACCCCCATCACCAAGACAAAATTCCGCACCCTGGGTGATCGATCATTCGCCATCGCCGCACCAACCCTCTGGAATTCCTTGCCCCTTCACATCCGGTCTGCCAACACACTTGCTTCTTTTAAAAGTCAACTCAAAACCCATCTTTTCAAATCCACCTATAAAAACTGACTGCCTCTTCTACCTATGTGTACCTACCTTGTCTGTTTACCCGTTCTCTGTATGTTTGTCCCTGTGCTGCTTTGTAAAGCGTCTTTGAGTATTTAGAAAAGCGCTATATAAGACTGATGTATTATTATTATTATTATTATGTCCAAACATCCATATATTTAAATCAGCATATAAAGAAATGATTTTTGAACAATATAAAAATAAAGGACAGTAATATTACAACGTGTCTTCAGTGAAGAAAGGTTGTTATTATGAATATATATGCTGAGTACTATTATTATCGATATCATTATTACTAGAATATTACAACGGTATTATAGTATTATGATTGTTGTTGTTTAGGATGGAATTATTTGAAGTATTATACAGGCCAGATGGTATTATTATTATTATTATTATTGTTATTGTAACTACTATATGGCTACCTATTATTATGATTATTATTATTATATGGTTACTTATTGCACCTAGGTATTGTAAGCTATGTGGGGTATATGGTGGTATATATGGTGATTATGATGATGATAATATTGTCTATAATTATATTAAACATACCAGAAGTATTTACTTATTATTATTACAATTATTATTAGATGTTGGCACTATTATCACTATAAACTATCACTGTTGTTTTATTTCCGTTGCATAATTTAATTATAAGATGCATTATACGTATATTATGGTATTGTATAATCATAATGAATGCACTGGATTATAAGGCGCACTATCAATGAACGATCTATTTGATGGTCTAATTTCATACATAAGGCACACCGGATTATAAGGCGCAATATCAATGAACGGTCTATTTGATGGTCTAATTTCATACATAAGGTGCACCGGATTATAAGGCGCATTAAAGCGAGGTAGTTGGAGCCGGGAAAAAAAAAAAAATTTGCGTGCATGGAAAGAAAATCCTATCTATAGTCATTATACGTAGACACATATAGCGAGATTGTCTGCGAGTGTGAATGACCTGTTCCATGAGCAGGCGGAACGTTTTTAGTCCATGGCTGTTCATCGCCATATTGGCCAGGATACTTGCTGGGTACTCGCTCGGTACTCGATACGGCTCGCTCTCTGGCGGTGGCCCTGATAAGTAAACATATGCCGGGACGCTTGAATTCTTTCGTCCCAAAAATATCATTTTTGAATATTTAATTACAGCTAAACGGGAGCAGTTTTGATGCCGAAATTTCACATACAAATCCTAATATACGTGTTCTATACACAATCGGCTTTTGGGTATCGACTACCTCGCGAGGTAGTCGGATCTGGGAATTTTTTATTTTTTTTTTTTTGTGTGCATGGAAAGAAAATCCTATCTATAGTCATTATAGACACATATAGCGCGATTGTCTGCGAGTGTGAATGACCTGTTCCACGAGCAAATGTACGTTTTTTGGTCCGTGGCTGTTTACATCGCCATAGTGGCCAGGATACTCGCTCAGTACTCGATACAGCTCGCTCTCCGGCGGCAACCCCAAGAAGTAAACAATGCAAACAAATGCCGGGACGCTTGAATTCTTTCTTCCCGAAAATATCATTTTTGAATATTAATTACAGCTAAACAGGAGCAGTTTTGATCCACGATCCATTGGCAGATAGTGGCGTAACTCGCTAGCAATTTAACTTTGAACGACCTGTTGACACCAATATCTAGCGGTTGGAGTTCTTTGGTTAATCCACCCGGAATGATGGCAAGCTCCGAATTAGTTTGCTTCACTTGGGTTTTGACAGTATCGGTGAGATGGGCGCGCATGGAGTGGCAGATCAATAGAGATGGATATTTGTGGAAAAAGCCATCCGGCCATTATGTTGAAGCACATATTACTCCGCGAAGCTCCTGACTACCGTAATGCTTCGACAATCCATCAAGGGGTTCGGCTTCGTAGCTTACCAAAGTCGTACTAAAACATTTTTGACAGATTTTTGAGCGCCGTGTACCACATAAAATCGGATCGAAGTCAGTAAGCACAGCCAGAATTAATACATAAGGCGCACCGGATTATAAAGCGCACTGTCGATTTTTGAGAAAATTAAAGGATTTTAAGTGCGCCTTATAGTCCAAAAAATACGGTAATTATGGGATGGATAATGACTAGAATGATATTATTATTATTATTGATATTAATAATGATATGATATTATTATTATTATTATTATTATTATTATTATTATATATCATTATAATAATGATATTATTATTATTATTATTATCAGAAATTTTGATTTCTTTTTTTTGTCATGAACCGAGCCAGTGTTTCCTGTAGGCTCAGTTCTGACCGTTCTCTGTGGCTCGGGTGTTGGGTGATTGATGTATTGTGTTATCTTTTGAGTTCTTGTGGTGTTTATGTCTTTGTTGTTTTTCTTTTCTGTTGTAGAGACTGGGTTAATCATCTCAGACTAGATGCAGAGGGTAAACAGAGAAGGACAATGGCTATGGAGATTATGGTGAGGTAGCAGGAAGAAGGAGTTGGGGTGAGAAGGGATGAATGTATTGTGACGTTTGCAAGGGTTCACACAAAAAGACAATGGAGCAGATGGCTGTGATCAACCAGATTTATTTTACACACACCCCGACCCCCAACCTGCTTCTGAGCACACAGAGGAGGGGAGGTCATTCTCCCAGACCTCCGTTTCAATCATGGTTACACACACATGATACATCTTGCCCTAATCCTGCTAAACACTGCTGGGTCATTATAATGCAGTTATAATGACACAGCAGTATAACTCAGAAATAACACATTTAACACACACAGTAACGTTTCAAACTGGCAAAGCATGCTGGGAAATCCCTGGCTCCCTTAAAATGGCCCCGACGTTACAGTATTGTGATGTGAAATGTCATGCAGATGTGAGATGGGCGGTTGGTATAAAAGGAGAACCCATGGTGTATTGAGGTATTCTTTTCTGTGTATGACTGATGTGAGAGTGAATAAAATCGTCTGCTGCATAAATCAGTCTTGTTATTTACACTCTCCACACTGGTGACCCCTTGACGAATTATGGAACATGAGGCAAGAACCCCGGAGTCGGCCCGGACGGGAACCCCCAGCGACGCGTGCACTGTTTCGGTCAAACTACCGGACTTTTGGCTGCACGACCCGCGGTCTTGGTTCCACCACACCAAGGCTCAGTTCACCTTCCGGGGAATAACAGCAGACGACACCAAATATTACTATGTGGTCGCAGCGCTGGACGCTCGCACATCTCAGCAGGTAGCGAGCCTGCTCCAACAGCCTCCAGCCCACGACAAATACGGGACTCTCAAGGCCGCGCTGACCCGGCGCTACACACACTCAGACTGCAAGAGAGCAGAGAGGCTCCTGAGGCGCTCCGAGTTAGGAGATGGTTCGGCGGTCGAACTGATGGAGAAGATGTTGGCGTTAATGGGCACGGATGACGGGCATTTTCTGTTTGCCCACCTTTTCCTCTGGAACCTCCCAACAGAGGCGAGAGCGGTTCTTGCCAATTCGCCGTTGCTGGCCGCGCGTGACTACCGGGCGCTAGCCCAGGAGGCAGATCGGATCATCCTCACCACCAGAGCCCTCACAGTCAACGTGGCGGCATCGGAACCCAGCGAGACGACCAGCGGAGGCGAGGAGCCGCCGACGGTAGCGGCAGCGGAGGCCAGGAAGCACCAGAGAGACACGCTCTGCTTCTACCAAAGCCGCTTTGGAGAGAACGCACGCAGATGTGCGCCACCGTGCCAATTCAAGCGCTCGGGAAACGCCAAGGCCAGCAGTCGGTAGCAGCTACGACCACCGGTGAAGAGAACAAGCTGCAATACGTGACGGACTCGCGCTCAGGGAGACGGTTCCTCATAGGCACCGGAGCCCAGAGGAGCATCATCCTGCCGTCCTACGCCGACCGGCTAGCAGGACCTAGCGTCCCCGGGCTGGTAGCAGTAAACGGCTCGGGCATTAAGACTTTTGATGAGAGAACACTGACTCTATCCCTACACAGCTGTATGTACGAGTGGACTTTTGTCATAGCGGCACTGAGTTTCCCAATCCTGGGAGCCGATTTTCTCTGTGTACACTGGTTACTAGTCGATGTTGCTAACAGGCGCCTGGTTAATGTACTGTCTTTTGATTCTCTCCCCTGTACAGCTCGAGGGGCCGGGCCAATAACGCAAGCCAACGTCACAGCTCCAGGCGGTAAGTTCCACACACTGCTCACTCAGTTCCCAGCACTCACGGTCCCGACGTTTTCGGCGGCCATCGCTAAACACGGGGTGGAACACTTTATCACCACCACCGGGCCGCCCGTTTTCGCACGACCTCGGCGCTTGGACGCAGCTAAACTGGCCATAACGCGCAAGGAGTTTGCCAACCTGGAAAGGTTGGGCATCATCAGGCGATCGAACAGCCCATGGGCATCCCCGCTACACATGGTCCCTAAGCCCGAGGGATCGTGGCGACCGTGCGGAGATTTCCGCAGACTGAATAACGCCACAGCGCACGACCGCTACCCGATTCCCCATATTCAGGACTTTTCCATTCACCTCGCCGGAGCACGCATTTTTTCTAAAATAGACCTGATCTGCGGTTACCACCAGGTCCCAGTGCACGCAGAGGACATACCCAAAACAGTGGTAATAACTCTGGCTTGTTTGAGTTTTTACGTATGCCCTTCTGATTAAAAGGAGCGGCACAGACATTCCAGCGCATGATGGATGCGGTGTTGCGCGATCTCCCGTTTGTGTTCGTCTACCTGGATGATATCCTGGTGGCCAGTGCTTCCGAGGACAAACACGTAACCCACCTCAGGATGGTTTTCCGGAGGTTGGAGGAGCACGGGTTAATAATCAACCCGGCGAAATGCCAGTTCAGCGTGACGGGGATTGATTTTTTGGGACACCGCGTCTCACCGGAGGGAGCGATACCCTTGCCCGACAAAGTGTGCGCCGTGGCAAATTTTCCCTGGCCTCAGACAGTCAGGGCGCTGCAAGAATTTTTAGGGATGGTTAACTTTTATAACCGGTTCCTCCCCCACGCAGCTCAATTCATGCAGTCGTTGTACGCCGCACTCAAGAAACGGAAACCCGCGGACAGAGTCGTATGGACTCCGGAGCGAGAGCAGGCATTCTCTGAGGTTAAAACAGCTCTGGCAAACGCCGCACTGTTGGCGCACCCGGACCCGGCGGCCCGGATAGCGCTCACTACCGACGCCTCGGACGCGGCCATAGGGGCCGTCGTGGAGCAACGTGTCGCCAGTTCCTGGCAGCCGCTCGCTTTTTTCAGCAGGGCTTTTCGCTACAGTGAGCGTAAATACAGCGCATTTGACAGAGAGTTGCTGGCTCTCCACCTGGCCATACGCCACTTTCAGTTCTGGCTGGAAGGGCGCAGCTTCACCGCGTTCGTGGACCACAACCCGCTAACATTCGCAATGGCCAAGGTTTCGGAGCCATGGTCGGGCCGGCAGCAGAGACAGCTGGCCGCGATCTCGGAGTTTACGACCGATATTCAGCATGTGTCGGGTAAACTGAATGCGGTAACGGACTGCCTCTCGCGCGCAGTAGTGGCCCCGGTCTGCGTGGGGATAGATTATACAGCCATGGCCGCAGAGCAGATTGGCAATACGGACGTGCGCGCGCTCCAGTCTGGACCAACAGGGTTAAGGCTGGAGAGCAGAGTACTGCAAGACGGCAAGCCCCCCCTAATCTGCGACGTCTCCACAGGACGCCCGCGCCCGGTGGTCCCAGTTTCTTGGCGCCGCCGCGTGTTTGAGTCAGTTCACACTCTGGTGCACCCAGGGGTGTGCGTGTCAGTCAAAATGGTGGGAGCAAAGTTCGTGTGGCCAGGCCTGCGCAAACAAGTGAAAGAGTGGGCTGCAGCCTGCGTAGCGTGCCAACGAGCCAAAGTACACAGACACACGAAGGCTCCTTTGGAGCCGTTTCGTATCCCGGCTAAGAGGTTCGACCATGTTCACGTGGACCTCATGGGCCCCCTCCCGCCATCGCAGGGGTGCAAGCACCTTCTGACAGTGATGGACCGCACCACACGCTGGCCAGAAGCAGTCTCGCTGGTGACAACCACGTCTGCGGACGTGGCGCGTGCTTTTTTGACGACATGGGTGGCACGTTTTGGAATCCCTTCGGACATCACGTTCGATAGGGGCCCTCAGTTTGTTTCAGACCTCTGGTCCGCGATGGCCCGTAGCCTGGGTGTTGCAATTCATCGCACAACCGCGTACAACCCACAGGCCAATGGGTTATGCGAGCATTTTCATAGGTCACTGAAAGCAGCGCTCAGGGCTTCGCTGATGGATGCAAATTGGGTAGACCGGTTGCCGTGGGTCTTATTGGGGTTGCGTTCCGCACCAAAAGAGGATTTGGAGGCTTCCCCGGTGGAGCTCGTTTTTTCTCAGCCACTGCGGCTGCCCGGGGAATTTTTGCCAGATAATCCCACACTGGACAACTGCCCGTCTCAGCATTTGCAGCATAGTGCAGACACAGGCATGCTGCCAGGCCCGGCCCACCACTGTTTTCCAGGCGCTTTTGCGCCAAAAACCTTGAAGAACGCGGCGTTCGTGTTTGTCAGGCACGATGCCCCCCGCCCTCCATTGCGCCCACCCTACGATGGCCCGTTCAGAGTGCTGGAAACAGGGGACAAACATTTTTTGTTAGACTTGGGGGGTCGTCGGGAGAAAATATGCACAGACAGACTTAAGCCCGCCTTTGTAGTGGCGGACGAGCAAGTGCTGTCGGCTCTGGCCCCTCGGCGCGGAAGACCCCCACTGAGAGCTCCCCAGGTAAACGATTCATCAGAGCAGCCACACAGGCAAGTCAAAGGTTTCACCCCCCTCGCCATGGCCCACCCGCAGACAGACACACCTCCAGGAGCCCCCCGCCGGCATAGCAGCGCCGCGGAGGCGGTAAACCCCCGTTACAGCAGATATGGGAGGAGACTGAAGCCAAAAGGATGTGAGGACTGAAACTCGGTCTGAGATTCTGGGGGGGGGCCGTGTAGAGACTGGGTTAATCATCTCAGACTAGATGCAGAGGGTAAACAGAGAAGGACAATGGCTATGGAGATTATGGTGAGGTAGCAGGAAGAAGGAGTTGGGGGGAGAAGGGATGAATGTATTGGGATGTGAAATGTCATGCAGATGTGAGATGGGCGGTTGGTATAAAAGGAGAACCCATGGTGTATTGAGGTATTCTTTTCTGTGTATGACTGATGTGAGAGTGAATAAAATCGTCTGCTGCATAAATCAGTCTCGTTATTTACACTCTCCACAATGTGCCTGTAACCACCGCTCTGGCCGGGGGCTGTTAGGCAGCCTCTTTGACCCACATTCATGTGGGTGTTGTCTAACATTCGCCGGTCCAACTACACCCCCTCTCTCTTGACAACCAGCTGATTCCTCCCCGGTAATTGTCTTTCCTGCACCTCGCCCAGGTGGGTCCAAATTGTGGTGCCAGCAGTGTTTGTACTTAGGCAGCCTTTGCCAGTCAAGCACTGCTGGACCATTGTGCATTGCCATGCAGACGTTAATCGCCGTATGGCCGTACTGTCTTTTGAGGGAGTCAGGATCTTCACTGTCGTTATTCCCCTGAGTGTGGATACTGGTTGTTTGTGCTCGCCGGGTTACCTTGGACTACTAGGACTGCTCCAGTGCTGTCAGTAATTACTGTCTGTGTTTCTCCCTGCAGCTCGCTGCTACGCTTCGGCACCGTGCCCAGTTGATTCTCCTTAACCAGTCAAGCGTCCTGGAGGACTCTAGTTAACGCGAGCTATTGTGTTTTAGTCCTGCGAGTCTTGTGGCCACTGTGCACAGTGGTCTGCCCGCTGCACGTCAAATCGTGTGAGCCCTTTTGTCCACAACGTAGCCTTTTTGTATGTCTTTGTTTTGGAACCGTGTGACTCTTCTGTTAATAAATGTGTTGTGGTGTAACCCAGCATTTAAATCCATTCTTCCTCCTCCCTCCTTGTTGCGCTGCGTAAAAGCGCACGAGGAGGTATGTGACAGAATGGTCCAGCCAGCGAGGATTTAGCGGTTACACTCACACATCTGTTTCTCTTTTTGGAACAGTTTTGTCTTTTTCATTTACCTGTGTTTTGGAGCACATTATGTCCCCGGCTCGTCGACCTCACCCAAATAAAGGAGGACTGGCAGCGGGGTCTCCAAGCCTGGAGGAGGAGTGGGGAGCAGACTTTATCTGGACCTATGTGGATAAGTTTCTCGCCGCCCGTGGACCCGAGAGGGATTGGTGGAGCGTATATGGAGCGGTGGGGATTCTAGAGGCAAATCCTGGTCTCTGGAGATACCCCCAATATGCGGAACTGCTGGCCACAGTCACCACGCTCCAGCGCTCGTCCCCTGGGTTGAAGATGGGGTCATCTCCCGCTGGACCGAAGCGCACACGGAAGCACGCTCCACAAAGGAACAGCTCCATTCGCTCCGCTCCTGCTCCAGTCACCCCAGCTCCACCACAGCAGCATCATCCTGCAGGGAAACGATGGGAGAGGCCTTCCTCATCCTCGGCAGTCATTTCCCCTCCAGCTGCAATGAGATCTGCCAAGGTTATCCCGCCCACGCCCACCTCCATGTCATCGGGGCCAGCTCCTCTGTCATCCTCTGAAGGGGCCGGAAGCACCGTAGACACGGAGAAGGATGACTGTCAACCTGCTGCAGCTGTCACCAACAAGCACCGGGATGACAGGCAAGTGTTTTTTCATTCTACTCAATTAAATTATGATAAACCTTGTCTGTCTCCCGAGGGAGAGGCCCAGTCTCTACAGTCCTCTGGGTCCTCTCCTCCAGCTGCAACCATTAACTCTCTTTCTATTCTCTCCGTCTCTCCTCCAATTTTCCCTGAGTGCCCGCCAGCCCTGGAACCTGGCTACCGAACGATGGAGGAGCCTGAGGCCCAGGAGGATCCTGCTCCAGAGCCTGCACGGAGCCAGCCCTCAGCTCACTCGCCGGATCCATCTCCAGCGGGGTTTCTTCACCTGAGGATATAAGGACTGTTATCACCATCTTGCCAGCTGCTGAGGCGACCACAGTGGATTGGGAGCCTGAGCTGGACCTCCTGGAGGCCGGGCCCGAGTCTTCATCGTCGAGATTGACGGAGTCCTGGACAGCAGTGGAGCTCAAGCTCAGGCAAGTCCTGTCTCTTGTTTTTCTATTATCAGTATTAGAGAGATCTTGTCTGGCTCTAGGTGAGGAGGGTCAGGTGCAGCACGCAGCTGCTTCTGAACTCCCTTCACCAGGCTTCGCCCCTGCCGGCGAGCCTAATAACTTGGTTTCTTTTCCCGCTCCTGAGTTTCCTTCTAGGGTCGCCGGAGAGGAGCCATCATCACCAGGGGTTGCCTTGGAACCAGGCTCGCCCCCTGACGACGTCGTGGGTCCAGCTCCCCTGCTGCCTGAGGCCGTGGTGTGGGTCCCTCCGCAGGCTGTATCTTCGTGGGTGTGGCACGCTGGCTTAAGACCCTCGTGGGGGCTGCGCCCCAGGATCAGCCCGATGTGGGTGCTGCGCTCCTGCTCGGACCCGTCATGGATGCCACACTCCAGTACGGGGTCCACCGAGGGTGCAGCGTTGGCCCGGTCGGGGCCCAGCATGGATGCTGCTGAGCTCCAGCTGGAGTCCACCGCAGGTGCTGCAGAGCTCCAGTCGGGAGCCACCGTGGGTGCTGCAGAGCTCCAGCTGGGAGCCGCCGCGGGTGCTGCAGAGCTCCAGCTGGGAACCACCGCGGATGCTGCAGAGCTCCAGCTGGGAGTCACCGGGGGTACTGCAGAGCTCCAGCCGGGAGTCACCGTGGGTGCAGCGTTGGCCCAGTCGGGGTCCACCAAGGGTGCAGCGCTGGCCTAGTCGGGGTCCACTGAGGGTGCAGCTGTGTCCCAAGCCGGGACCGCCGAGGACGCTGTGGGTCAGCCTGAGGACACCGTAGCCTCCTTCTCCTCCCTGTCCTACGCGGTGGGGGGTTCTTTCCTATGGTCCAGTCACCCACCAGTGAGCCTCCCGGTGGACAGGCCACCTCCTGCTTCATCCCGCCGGCCCTGGTGGCTTAACAGCGCTGGCCGACTGCTGGAGGGACTGAGTCTCTGGGCCAGATGGCCCATGTTTTCCGGCAGGCCACCAGACTCTGTTCATCGGACTGCCTGTTGGGCCTGGGATTCTGGGCGGCCTCCCGAGCCTCCACGCCTTTGGACTTGGGGGGGGGGGGGGGGGTTAATTGAGGGTCCTGGGCGGGGTATTGTGTTCCCTCCTATCCCGTTCCCCCTACCTCCCCCCCGGGTTTGTGTTGTTGTTCCTGTTGGGGATGGTGGTGGTGGTGGTGGGGTTCCTTTCCATATGATGTTACCGTGGGTGTCTGGAATCCATCCCTAAAAGGGTGGGCTTTGTCATGAACCGAGCCAGTGTTTCCTGTAGGCTCGGTTCTGACCGTTCTCTGTGGCTCGGGTGTGGGGTGATTTATGTATTGTGTTATCTTTTGAGTTCTTGTGGTGTTTGTCTTTGTTCTTTTTCTTTTCTGTGCCTGTAACCACCGCTCTGGCTGGCGGCTGTTAGGCAGCCTCTTTGACCCACATTCGTGTGGGTGTTGTCTAACATTTGCCGGTCCGACCACACTCCCTCTCTGTTGACAGCCAGCTGATTCCTTCCCGGTAATTGTCTTTCCTGCGCCTCGCCCAGGTGTGCCCAATTTGTGGTGTCAGCAGTGTTTGTACTTAGGCGGCCTTTACCAGTCAACCACTGCTGGACCATTGTGCATTGCCATGCGGACGTTAATCGCCATATGGTCATACTGTTTTTTGAGGGAGTCAGGATCTTCACTGTCGTTATTCCCCTGAGTGTGGATACTGGTTGTTTGTGCTCGCCGGGTTACCTTGGACTACTAGGATTGCTCCAGTGCTGTCAGTAATTACTGTCTGTGTTTCTCCCTGCAGCTCGCTGCTACGCTTTGGCACTGTGCCCAGTTGATTCTCCTAAACTTGTCGAGCGTCCTGGAGGACTCTAGTTAACCTGAGCTATTGTGTTTTCGTCCTGTGAGTCTTGTGGCCACTGTGCACAGTGGTCTGCCCGCTGCACATCAAATCGTGTGAGCCCTTTTGTGCACAACGTAGCCTTTTTGTATGTCTTTGTTTTGGAACAGTGTAACTCTTTTGTTAATAAATGTGTTGTGGTGTAACCCAGCGTTTAAATCCATTCTTCCTCCTCCCTCCTCGTTGCGCTGCGTAAAGGCGCACGAGGAGGTATGTGACAGTTTTAAATTTTTTTTGTCTTGATGTTCAATTAAATAAAATCAATCAATCAAAGTATTTTTCTTTTTTTCCGAAGCATATCGCAGGACTCTTACACTGCATAGAGCAGCCACATTCAAATCAGCCCCCGTCCCCCTGCTCAGTCGCCGGCGGAAGAAGAAGAAGAAACCAACTTTATTGTCATTCAGTCCATACAGCCAATCATGTACAGTAGAACAAAATTATGTTTCTCCTATCTACAATGTTAATCACATCTAGAATCAGAGGGGTCACTGCCATGCAAGGCATCACCGCAAATAACTTTTCCTTCCCCCATTCTATTATGCTGAGCACCAAGCTAGAAGATGGGAAGTACCATTTTTATATGGTCTTTGGTATGATCCGGCCGGGACTTGAACCCACGACCTGCTGTTGTGGAGCGGCTGCTCTATCACTAGGCCACTACTCTGGTGGTTAAAGTAAACACATATTTGTGTTGCTATGTGTAGCTGTCAAACACATATTTGGTAACTACACATTTATCTCTCACCCCAACCGTTTTCAGAAAAATGCTTGCTTTTTACGTTATGTTTGCTAATGCTTTTTACTTTTGAAGATATAGGCAAAACTTTAACGTCCGGAAGTGTCTTGAACAGACTAGCAGCCCACCCACCAGGAGCTGTGACGACCAATCACATGCAAGCCCTGCAGGTTGAGAACGCAGTGACCAATCACGTGCAAGCCCTGCAGGCCACTAATTAGAATGTTCATAGATCCGTGCATACTTAAGTAGGTGCAAGATTTAAAAACTCTTTCCAAGCAATTCTAAGGTAATGAAAGTTTTTTGTGGGTGAAAAGCCACAATATACTATTTTGGGCAATATACATTTGTTTTTGCAGTGGTTTTAGAGCTGCTGGAATGCACCATTAATATGTAGCTGAATTGGGGTAGGTTTTGGGTCTGGATGTTTTTCTTTTGTTGTGTGTCATATGTCAACTAAAAATGTTAATAAAAAAGAAATTAAAAAAAGCTCTACTAAATGATTCTCAACATGATCAACACTAATTTCTATTGCTGTGTTTTTATTTGGTAAATTGTTGCTGCCTTCAGCTGCATGTGTGTGAATCTGTTTATATGGGAGGTACTGTGTTGTGTTGTTTGTTACCTGCCAAGGCACTACAGGTGTGAATTAATCTGGTGTGGTGCATCAAACCAACATTTATGTTTAAACCATACACTGTCCCTTTTAAATAAAACAGACAGGTAAATGATTCAGAGTGAATGTGTAGTTTTGTAACTCACTGGGAGTCAATCTCCAATCATAAGGTGCTCCACGGACAGTCTCATTCCGGACGTATCCTATGTTGACCAAATGTTGTACCATAGTTTGAAAATATCCTGCAAATGTAATTGACAGAGGCTTACCGCATGAGCAAAGAAGAGCATCTAGTGAAGAAATTTCAGCACTGACCTACTGTACATAGTGTGTTGGACAAATGTGGACCTTCCTTACCAGCCAGTCTGCTGTAATCAAGATGTTCAATGCTATAGGTCTGCCCAAATCCTGGCACCCGGATCTGAACCCCTGGTGAGTTGGATGACCGGCGAGTTGTCCTGTTATAGACAAGTCTGGAGGAGGCACGTATGTTCATTCATTATTGGAATGAAAACTTTTTGAATAACTGAGGAAAAAAAATACTATATTTGTCTGGTGGCAACTACCATCATCACTTTGTTTGCAGTATATATAGAGTATATACAGTACAGTGGATATAAAAAGTCTACACACCCCTGTTCAAATGCCAGGTTTTTGTGATGTAAAAAATGAGACCAAGATAAATCATTTCAAAACTTTTTGCAACCATTAATGTGACCTATAACCTGTACAACCCAACCGAAAAACAAACTGAAATCTTTTAAGGGGAAAAATAAAAAACTTACAAAAACCCGTTTGCATAAATATGCACACCGTTCAATTAATACTTTGTTGCAGCACCGTTGGCTCTTATTACAGCACTCAGTCTTTTTGGGTAGGAGTCTATCAGTGTGGCATGTCTTGATGTGGCAATATTTGCCCACTCTTCTTTGCAAAAATGCTCCAAATCTGTCAGATTGCAAGGGCATCTCCTGTGCACAGCTCACGTCAGATCACCCCACAGATGTTCGATTGGATTCAGGTCTGGACTCTGGCTAAGCAGAAATACCTTAATCTTCTTCTGGTGAAGCCTTTCTTTTGTTGATTTGGATGTGTGTTTTGGGTCACTGTCGTGCTAAAAGATGAAGTTCCTCTTCATCTTCAGCTTTCTAGCAGAAGCCTGAAGGTTTTGTGCCAACACTGACTGGTATTTGGAACTGATCCTAATTCCCTCCACCTTTACTAAGGCCCCAGTTCCAGCTGAAGAAAAACAGCCCCAAAGCATGATAGCGTCACCACCATGCTTCACTGTAGGTATGGTGTTCTTTTGGTGATAAGCAGTGTTCTGTTTGTGCCAAATATACCTTTTTGGAATTATGGCCAAAGAGTTCAACCTTGATTTCATCGGACCATAACAAATTTTCCCACATGCGTTTGGGAGACTTCAAATGTGTTTTTGCAAAATGTAGCCAGGCTTGGATGTTTTTCTTCATAAAATAAGGCTTCCGTCTTGCCACCCTAAACGGGAGATTGTTGTCACATGTAGTAAACAGCCAGTACTTGCCAGAAATTCCTGCAGCTCCTTCAATGTTGCTGTTGGCCTCTTGGGAGCCTCCCTGACTAGTTTTCTTCTCGTCTTTTCATCAATTTTGGAGGGGCGTCCAGTTCTTGGTAATGTCACTGTTGTGCCATATTTTCTCCACTTGATGATGACTGTCTTCACTGTGTTTCATGGTATATTTAATGCCTTAGAAATTCTTTTGTACCCTTCTCCTGACTGATACCTTTGAACAATGAGATCCCTCTGATGCTTTGGAAGCTCTCTGCGGACCATGGCTTGTGCTGTATGATGTGACTGCAAAAATGTCAGGAAAAGCCTACTAGAACAGCTGAACTTTATTTGGGGTTAATCAGAGGCACTTTAAATGGTGGCAGGTGTGTGCTGACTCCCATTTAACATGAGTTTGAATGTGATTGGTTAATTCTGAACACAGCCACATCCTCAGTTATAACAGGGTGTGCATATTTATGCAACCAGGTTATTGTAAGTTTTTTATTTTTCCCCTTAAAATATTTCAGTTTGTTTTTCAATTGGGTTGTACAGGTTATAGGTCACATTAATGGTAGAAAAAAGTTTTGAAATGATTTATCTTGGTCTCATTTTTTTAAATCACAAAAATCTGGCATTTGAACAGGGGTGTGTTGACTTTTTATATCCACTGTACTTTAGAATAGGGTGAGACAGAGGCAGATGATCCACTGTGACGGCCCCTAAAGAGAGCAGCCGAAAGACGAAGATTTATACAGTATATACTTTGTCACTTTTAACAATCATTTGTGACAGAAGAAATAGAGAGCCTAAGTCACGCCCCCTCTACTTCTGCATATGGGACCTTAAATCGGAAAAAATCTCCTTTGAACTGAATGGCAAGAGCAAAATTATCTTTTGATCCTCAGATCAAATTTTGCCACGAGTTACACATATGATGTTTGTCAATTTAAAAGATAATTTTCCATATAATTAAAGTTGTTGGCTGACATATAATAACAGAGTAATATTTAGTTTTTGTTTAAACAATTAGCGGACAACATCTCCCATCTTCCCACATCACCAAACATGATCATGGCGGGAGATTACTAAAGCCTCACCTCCTGTTTCCTGACCAATGAAAGAAGGATCCAAGGAGGAGAAAAACTACACAAAAGCACTGTTTTGTATTTTGAGAGCTGCAGCTGATGCAGAGGACTGTTAGTTACTTCACCCTGGGCCGCTTTGAATACGTGATGTCAGGTACGTGCCTGTGTGTTTGTAGTCTTTTCATTTACATATTTTCATCACCTTATACCTTAACAGTTAGACAACAACCTACATTGTTATTTACGTGGAAAATTATCTTTTAAATTGACAAACATCATATATGTAACTCATGGCAAAATTCGATCGGGATCAAAAGATAATTTCATGGTTGCCATTCATTTCAATAGTGATTTTTTTCTTATTTAAGGTCCCATGTGTGGAAGTAGAGGGGGCGTGACTTAAGCTCTCTATATTTATTATCTCCATCAAGGAGGCCATGTTTCTTTTTTTCTGGTGTCTGTTAGCAGGATTAATCTAAAACAATTGCAAGGATTGTAAACTGCAAGAAATGTAAGATCAGCCACTGTTACCTGATGTTGTCGATCCAGCAGTCTACACCTATAGGCATGAACATGTTGAGGTCAATCCACAGAGGAAACCACTGCTCAGTCTTCTTGTAGCACAACCAGTGGACCAGCGTTGGCTTGTCTATCTTAGCTTCCAAACGGTTCCCCAAGTTCCCTGGCACTTAAAACACAAAAGAAGAAAAGACACCTGGCCTTCAGAGTTCCAGTGAATCCCCTCTGCAGTTCTAGCAAGTTATGACAGCATAGCTGAATGTTAGGCTTTCCCTGAAAGGTGTATTCTTTGAGAGTTAAGGCCTTCTAGCTGGGCTATGCTATGTAAACACCCTATAAGTCTATGAAAAATGTTGCAAATACATAATCAGAATCAGAATCAGAATCAGGTTTATTGCCATTGTTCATGTAGTACACAAACTAGGAATTTGTCTCGGTACAATGCTGCAACATTAAACATGATAAGATAAGAGAAATAAACTATGCTACATATGCAGTATATGAGAAAAAACACTGTCTTTTATAAATGTTGACTGCCCAGTTTATTCTTAAAACTTGATTATTTTATTTTCATTTTTAATCTAAATTATGTTCAACTGCTCAAAATGACTTCTTGCCTAGTAACGGTAGTGACCCCTGGTATGTACAAAAACTGTATTAAAATGTTTGTTTTACAGAGACCCGTTAAAGAAGGGCCAATATGGGATTATGATTTCCATTTCTCGGGTCCATCAGCAGTTTTAAATCAATTAAAGGAATTTTAGAGAACTATTGTGACAAATTCAAAATTTCTACTGGGAGGTAAACAAATGGACAGTATCGTGTCAATTTTGGCAATGTTTTGCAGCAAAGGCACAGGTGGTGGGGGATGGGGATAAAGCTGGGTCACAATATAAATAAAGTTAACAGCTAAATCCAACTGCCAATCCCTAATAAAAAAAAAAAAAAAACCTCCTCAGGGATGGGGGGTGGGGTTAACACAGTAGTGCATGCACGCACGTACACGCACACTTTCACAAATCAATTTCTCCATTCACCTATCCCCTCACCCATCCATTCACACAACAACACACACATAACTGGTGAGGCGCCACCCACAGCACCAACAGCACCCTGGGGACGACGCCAGCACCACGCCCCAGGCTGCTGACCAGGGAAGCAGGGGCGGAGAATGACCCCTGCCCTCTCTTCCGATGCCAAGTACGTATGATGGAGTCTGAAACATGGTGAATGGGTGCAAGTGTATATAATATGGTGAGATAGTGTTTATAATGCACAGGACCAGGCAGAAGAGCCTGATACCACTCTTTAGGGAAGAAGGCTTAGCATAGATTGGTCAGTGCAAGTTTACTTAATACATAAACTGCAAGATTTTGGTCAAAAGGTCTTCAATCAAGAGAAAAAAAGACACAAAAGCTATCCAATTAATTGACACCTGCAGCCCTAGTCCGGACCTCAGCATGTGTCACAATAAGTTATGTGTGCTTCGCTGTGCTTACCATCTTTGCTGCACTGCCAAAGTGCCTGAATTTCAGCGTTGATTGACATCTCGCCCGTGTGTGTGTTCATGCCATGTTTCAAACACACCCACCTGACTGCCACTACCAACTTTGCGTATGTGAGCGCAGCTGTCACTGGTGTGTGCATCCATCACTTTCATCATCACAATTTGCTTAGTGCAATTACATGCACTAAGCAAAGTAGTGGTGTTTGGTCTCTACAAGCAGTGCAAATTGTAAAGTCTGGCAGCAGCAGATAGAAAGGACCTGGGAACCTTCTTGTGGGGTTATATATAATATCACTACAATAAAATATGGATAAAAGCATCTGCATTAAAATTTATACTTCCGGACTTCCGGTTATGGCCACCACGTAGGAGGACGTGCTTCCCTCTACTCTGCTCCTAAAAATAAAAAAATCGGCAAATAACTCTCTCAATTGGAACAAAAACTATCCCAGCGTTTGGGCGAGGACATGCCGGTAAAGCCTAAGGCTGGGAAATCAGGTGGAGGAAAAACTGAACCGCCGAAACAGTCCAAGTTAACGGACTTTCACGTCCGTGACGAAGCAGAAAAATCCCCAGATATGGCGGAGCAAGCTAGCGGAGGAGCGGTGACTGCTGGCGACGGCACAGATGCGGTGCTCGCTGCCATTAGTTCAATGAGAGCAGACTTCTCCACTAAATTTGATGGGATTATAGCAGCGATTGAAGGAATGAGAAAGGAATTAAGCGACTGTATGGAACGGGTGTCGCAGGTGGAGCTCCGAATTGCCAGTGCTGAGGATGACGTCACCGGCCTACAATTAAAGGTGCGCACATTGGAATTAAAAAATAAACATCTGGAAGATAATGTCCTGGATTTAGAATCCCGGTCGAGATGGAACAACCTGAGGCTGGTGGATCTCCCGGAGAGAACGGAGGGTTTGGATCCATGCTCCTTTTTGGAAAAGTGGATTCCAGAAGCGCTGAACAACGCGGAGCTGCAGTCATCAGTAGTCTTAGAAAGCGCCCACCGAATTGGCCCACCGAGAGATAATAAGGCATCACCGAGGACGCTGATTATGAAGTTCCTCAGCTACAGAGACAGGATGACGATCTCCAACGTGGCGCGAGCCAAAGGAGAAATTAAATACCAGGATCAACAGGTGCGGTTCTACCCAGATTTGGCCTCAGGAATCCAACAATTAAGGAAACAGTTTGACCCCGCCCGTAAAGAGCTGCACAACCTTGGGATTCGTCATGGAGTGATTTATCCTGCAAGACTGCTGGTCACATATAAGGGCAGAACCCACATCTTCAAGACCCCTGAGGAGGTGCAGGAGTTCATCAAGAAGATCCAAGAAGAGACTGGTGGGAGCTAAACATGAACAAAATATAAGGTAGAATATTTAAGTATTTGCACAGGCATCTGACTGATCTGAAGCATATAGCAAGTTTACAAAATATAGATTGTATTGTATATTATAAAAAAAAAAAACCTATGATGTACAAAGTTGCTATAAAATTTTGGAGTTAAGTTGGAAAACTACAGAAGAGAGTTAATGTTACGTCATTAAAAGCAGTAGAGTCAGGGTGATTGGAAGGATGAAGAAGGAGTGGCTTTGGCTGGTCCTCGTGGGTGTGGAGCAGTCAATGGCTATAGCGGGAGACAGAATTTTTTTTTTTGATTTTGGGGGGATTACCACGAATGTGGGAAGGGGGAATTTGTTTGTGTGTAGTTTGTAGGGTGAATGTTCAACCACTCATGTTTTTGCTTCTCTGTGTGAGCATGTTTACATTGCGAGGTAATCTCAAACTCCTTATTGATCATAGACCAAAGCGTTAATCTTAATTTAACTTCATGGAATTGCAGAGGTCTACAAAATTTTAAAAAACTTAAACAAGTTATGAATAAAATAAAAGACATAGGTTCAAAAATTGTGTTTTTACAAGAAACTCATCTAATAGAGGAGGATGTAAAAAGAATTAGGAGAAGATGGCAAGGACGTGTATTCACCTCATCATTTTCATCCCGAGCCAGGGGGGTTATGACTCTCATACATAAATCAGTCCCATTTCAAGTGAAAAATGTAATTGGTGACAAATTTGGAAGATATCTAATCATTCAAGCATCTTTGTTATTCGAAAATATAAATCTGGTGAACTTATATGGTCCCAATATAGATGATCAAAATTTCTTTACTAATTTATTTCTTATTTTATCTTCACTTACAGGGCAACATATAATAGCAGGGGATTTTAATTGTACATTGAATCCCGGTATAGATAGATCAACAGGACTAGACTGTACGCACAATGGATGCAGGATGATCATTAATCATTTTATGAAAGAATTGAGATTGCTAGATATATGGAGAGAAATGAAACCACAAGTCAAAGCCTACTCTTGTTATTCTAATACCTACAAGACATTCTCACGTATTGACTATTTTTTGATCTCCACAGAATTAAGGTCCAAGATTCAAAACTGCTTCTATGATAATATTGTGATCTCTGATCATGCACCTTGCTGTCTAATATATGTAGATAAGAAATTGACAAAGGAACCAGGTAGGTGGCAATTTCAGCATAAATGGCTTCAGGATGAGGAATTTGTTAAGTACATAGAAAAACAGATAGATGAGTTCTTTGATATCAATACTACACAAACATCAGCATGTATAAAGTGGGAGGCTTTCAAAGCTTTTATTAGGGGGCATATTATTAGTTATACAGGTTCAAAATCTAAGAAGACTCGAGAGGAGAGAGTCCAATTGGAACATAAAATAAAAATTCTCCAAGAAAAAGTGTATGCAGGAAGTGATCCAAAGTTAGAGAACGAATTACTGATTCTGAGAGCTGAATATGACAAAAAATCAGCGAATAGAGCTGCCTCGAGTCTTCCAAGATTGAAGCAATCTTTTTATGAACAAGGTAAAAAATCAGGAAAATTATTGGCATGGCAGATTAAACAATTAGAATTTAAAACACCAATTACCAGTATTATAAGTAACGGACAGCCAGTTGTAGATCCTTTAGAAATTAATAGTGCCTTTAGAGATTATTATGAAAAATTATATGATTCAAAAAATGAAACTGACTTAACAAAACTAAATGGGTTTTTGGACGGATTATCTATACCGTGTATTCCAAATGAAAACAGGGAGATACTGGAGTCTAAAATTAGTCAAGAAGAAGTTGGGCTAGCCATTGATAATATGAAATCAGGAAAAAGTGCAGGACCAGATGGTCTTCCAGTTGACCTCTATAAAAAATTTAAGAATAAATTAATAAAACCATTTTTGGAAATGGTTTTAGAAGCATTTCAAAATAGTAATTTACCACCATACATGAATAATGCCTTAATTATACTTTTGCCAAAACCAGGTAAACCCTCTAATAAATGTGAAAATATGAGACCAATAAGCCTATTAAATGCTGACCTTAAGATAATCTGTAAAATCTTAGCAAGACGACTACAAGAAATATTACCAAATATTATTAACCGAGATCAGAATGGCTTTATAAAGGGAAGACAAGGCTTCCATAATGTAAGAAGACTATTTAATATTATCTATTCTAATAAAGAAGCACCAGATACAGCTCTCCTATCATTGGACGCCGAAAAGGCCTTTGATAGGGTCGAATGGCCCTTTCTTTTTGAAGTCTTACAAAGGTTTGGACTTGGAAATAATTTCATAAAATGGGTTCAGATAATATACAATAATGCTACAGCAGAAATCCTAACAAACAGCAATATTTCAAAATCAATAAATATCAATAGAGGATGTCGACAAGGCTGCCCACTTTCACCTTTACTGTTTACTATGGCAATTGAACCTTTAGCGATGGCAGTACGTTTACATCCACAAATATATGGAATTAAAGTAGGACCAACAGAACATAAAATCTCCCTGTATGTCGATGACATAATTTTGTTTATGTTGAATCTTAAAAAATCAATCCCGACCTTGTTGAATTTAATAAAGAATTTTGGGGAAATATCAGGATATAAAATAAATAAAACTAAATCTTCAATATTAATGCTAAATGAGACCCAGAGAAATCACCCAGCTCCTGAGGTAAATCAATTCAATGTTGTAAATCAGTTTAAATATTTAGGAATTCAAATTTTGCCTAAGCTAGAATTAGTCGCCAGTGCCAACTATGAAGCCTTAATGACAGACATTAATGAGGTACTTCAGAGATGGATGTCACTACCAATATCGATGATTTGGAGAATCAATATACTTAAAAGTAATATTTTACCCAAAATACTTTATTTTTTTCAATACATTCCTTTACCACCACCTTCAGATCTATTCTCAAGAATTAAAAAAAAGTTAGTGAAATTTTTATGGAACAATAGGAAGGCTAGATTACGTCTGTCCTTACTATATTTACCATTTGATCGTGGAGGTCTGAAATGTCCAAACTTTATGTTGTATTACTGGTCAGCACAACTGAGGTCTATGACATATTATTTTTCATCAAATGATCTCCCTCACTGGACTGAAATGGAATCATACAATTTACCTTTACCTCTTCCCATATTCATATACTCAGACTCGGCAAAAAAATTACAGAAACAAGTTAAAAACCCATTTGTAAAGCATATGATCAAAATATGGTGTGAAACCACAAAATATTTAAAAGAACCACACTTACTGTCACAATTTAGCCCAATATGGGGTAATCAATATTTTAAACCAGGGAGAGCGGATGCTGTATTTAAAGTATGGAATTTAAAAGGGATTCAAAAGATTCAAGATTTATATCTGTCATGTTCAGATAACATAATGTCTTTTGAAGAACTGAGGATCAAATTTAATCTTAATAGAACACATTTTTTTAAATATCTTCAGCTTAGGAACTTTATTCGATCAAATCAAAATAATGCTCTCATCCGACCTACTTATTCATCCTTGGAAAAAATTTTGACGAAAGATAGTAAGAGAAAGGGTATTATTTCAGAGTTTTATAACTCATTGACACTATCCTCAAGTGAAAACTCACAGAAAAGAATGAATTATTGGAAAGAAGACCTGCAAACTGAAATCTCAGAGGAACAATGGGAATTGGCTTGTGCAGAAGCTCAAACCAAATCAATAAATGTACGTCTTAAATTGATACATTTTAAATGGTTAATGCGGATGTATGTTACACCGGTGGAGTTCAATAGATATAACAAAAACATACCAGATACGTGCACAAAATGTATGGAAAGTAAAGGAACCTTATTTCATTGTTTATGGGAATGTAGAAAAATTTGAATGTTTTGGGAAGAGGTGAGGGTAACAATTGAAAAAATAATTTCAAAACAAATCCTATTGAATCCTAAATTGTTTTTGTTGGGTCTGTATCCAGAAAAGCATAGCTTTAATAAGAGTGAAAGAGCATTCATAGACCTCAGTTTGCTTAAAGCCAAAAAATGTATTGCACTATTGTGGAAAAAGACTCATAGACCAGATGTGACTCAGTGGTTAAGACAGATGTTAACAAACCTTCCACTAGAAAGAATAACATACATACTGAAATCAAAGGAAAGTGTGTTTGAGAATATATGGAGACTTTTCATTGATTATGTAAAGAATTTAAACATAACTTTTGAGGAAGAAGGTGAATGATGTGTGTGGACCTTGTAAATTCCAAACTGGTGATTGTATAATATGTATACTTAAGTAATGGATTGCCTAGACTAAACAGAAAAGCATTGTTGAAGACCTGCCTTTGTTAGTGGTTGTTGGTGTTTTTAGTACAATTTTAATTTTTTTTTATTTTTTTTTAAATTACTTTAGTGTTAGTGTTTGATTGTTTGTGTTATGTTTGTAAAAAAGGTTCAATAAAAAATATTGTGGAAAAAAAAATTTATACTTCCTCCCACAACTTTTAGTACAAAAAAAAACCCTTTAAAAACATGGCAGTTTTTTACAAATTGCCAAACAAATTCAGGCTTTTTGGGCCACAACTATGATAAAAACAGCCTGTGAAATCCTTGAGGGACTGGATAATCAAATAATTAAAGAAAATTTGACCAAAATATGTCACAAACATTAAGACCTGTGGGAGGTGTCAACATGTGGAAGCCCTTTAAGACATTTTAACATTACCCCGTGATCAAAACAATTATGAAATTTAGTTTTTAATCCAGAAAACAATGCAAGCTGCTCTGATGTTAAAGGTGACCCTCAGAGTTTTATTGTATATTCACTTCTGAAAGCAAATCAGTCCACATAGAACATGTGCAGATTTGACTTTTTTTGATTATCTGGTTGGTCATCTTGGAGGCATTCGTTAAACTTTACATCCTCATTGCTTCTAAAAAATACCCACAAGATCCCTGAGATGCAAATAATGGATCAACCATTGAAATGACTGAACCTGCAGTAATACACACAGTCCTGACTTTGGTTTGAGGTCATGAAGGAACTTATATTGTATTTTAACTACAGATGATGCTGAGTTAAAAAAAAATACATCACAGGAGTATATAAAGGTTATCAAGTATAATTGTTGCAGCAGAACAACAAAGACATTCATGTGTTCATTAAACTGAGGGGAGATTATTACATGGTATTATTATGATTGCATAGGTTACATCACAAAAAGCTGTGCAACAGTTTTGCATCTTCAGTGAAACTTTGTTCACTGCATTGTCTTTATGTAATAAATAAAATTGAACTGAATTGTTCTGAATTTAATTTGCACTGAAATGAGTAAAGGGTGTGTCAGTCACAGGGTAAATTTCCACCTGCTCCAATGAAAAGCCAGACATCATTTTATATTTGCATGATTTCACATGTATGAGAAAATAACAGGATGGTCACTGAGGAGGAGTTCACTAACTCACCTGTACAGACACCGAGGAGGTGGAACATTAAATACAGGCTTCGTAGAAAGACTGGTCACTGCTCTGTACAATTCACCAACATGAAGACCTTGGTTTTTTTATGGTGCCTTTTGTTCTTAGTGCCTCTGTGGACTTTGGAGAGCAACATTTTGGAGACCAAGTATTTGTGAGAGGGCTTCTTAACTGGACTGATGCTCGAAGCTACTGCAGAGAACACTACACAGATCTGTCCCCTTTATCTACAAAGAGGGAACAGGACACACAGAGATGTACTAGCTGGGACAGGCGTTTGGGAAAGTAGGGTCGGTCTCTACTATGATGGAATAAACTGGAAGTGGACAGTGGAAGGAAATGCAACCAACATACCGTGGGCTCCAGGTGAACCCTATGGTCAGATGGAAGGAGGTTCAGGTTCAGGTTCCTTTATTTGTACACGTAGGTAGATTTGTTTTGCAGTTGGTGACATCCATATTTACAAGCCACTAATTACATTCAACATAGACACAAACACAGGCACACATCTTACAAAATAGGTAAATATAAAATATGTACAATATAATTTTTATAGCTTGTTCAACTCTTTGACAGCAGCAGGGACAAAGCTGTTTTTGTAGCGCTGGGTTCTACTTTTTGGGACAGCAAACCTCCGTCTGGAGGGAAGAAGCTGAAAGTTGCAGTGCAAAGGGTGGGAGTCATCATTTAAAATCGAGTCGGCCATCCTCTGTACTTGTCTGGTGTACAGGGATGTCAGGCTCAGCTGTGACTCACCAAGCAAACGACTGGACCATCTGACTACCTGATCCAAGGATTTCCTCTGTTTCAGTTTTATCTGACCAAACCATGACATTAAAGAAAAGGATAAAACAGATTCAATAAAAGCCCGATAGAACATAGTCATTATGGTTCGGTCAATTTGGAAGCGTGCAAGTTTCCTCAAACAATGCAAATTTTGCTGACCCTTTTTGCACACCCTTTCACAGTTCACCTCAAAGTTCAGTCCACTATCAATAATTGTCCCAAGATATTTGTACGATTGTACACATTCGGTGGTCTGGCCTTTTAGTATGGTGACTTTGTGCCTGGGAGTTTTCCTCCTAAAGTCAATAATCATATCTTTCGTTTTTGTTGTATTCAGCTGCAGGTAGGAATCCTCACACCAGTGAACAAAGTCATCAACTACTGGGCCGTGGCCACTCTCACCATCCTGGAGGAGACTGACAATGACTGAGTCATCAGCATACTTTATAATGTGTCTGTTGTCATGTCTGCTCCGACACATGTTTGTGTACAGGATGAAGAGTAGTGGTGACAACACACACCCCTGAGGAGAGCCAGTAGAAGAGCACTTTAGGTCAGACAATGTGCCATTGACCCTTACTCTCTGCGTCCTGTTGGTTAAGAAATCCAGAATCCAACCCACCAGATTATTGCTTAAATCAAATTGTTGCAGGAGCCTTTCAACTAAAATATGAGGTTGGATTGTATTAAAGGCAGAAGAAAAGTCCACAAATAAAAGCCTGGCGTGTGTCCCATTAAAATCCAGATGTTTAAAAAGCATGTCAAACAGAGTGACAGTGGCATCCTCCACTCCTCTGTGAGGCCTATAGGCAAACTGCAGAGGATTCAATGCATGTTCAGTCTGCCTTAGGACCTCACATCTGACCAGTTTTTCAAAAATTTTCATTAAAATTGAAGTCAAAGCAACTGGTCTAAAGTCGTTTACCGTTTTAGGACAGCTGGATTTTGGAATGGGAACAACCACGGCATTTTTCCAGATCTTAGGCACATGTTGTGTCTGTAAGGACTTATTGAAAATATAATGAAATATAGGACTCAGTTCATGTGCACAGGACTTTACCAGGCGTCCACATATATTATCAGGGCCCTGACTTTTGTTCACTTTTACAGCACGGAATTCCCTTTTAACATCCTGCATCTCAATATTAAAGTGCTGATTGTCTTTGAGTTTCTGTTTCAAATCTTGGATTTCTGTGCTAAAATCAAAGGAGTCAAAACGACCATAAAAACAATTAAGAGCATTAGCCAGCTCTGTGTCTGAACTAAAACCATCTAAAAACACACGATTACTGCGCTCTGTGCTCTGAAGGCCTGCAATAGTTTTCATACTGGCCCAGGCCGAACCAAGTTTATTTGCTGCCATCTTGCTTTCCAACTCTGATTTATAATTCTGTTTTGCTCTTAAAATTTCGGCCTTCAGCTCCTTGGTGGCAACCTGTAGCGCAGAAACAGACCCCTGTTTAAAGGCAAGAGCTTTCCTCTGTAAGCAGGATTTAACTGATTTAGTAACCCATGGTTTGTTGTTGGGGTATATTTTGACACGTTTACGTGGAACAAACGTATTTTGACAGTGAGCCATGTATGAGCATGTGAGCTCAGCCAGAGAGTCCAAATCATCCCCGCAGGCCATTATGAACATCTTCCAGTCTGTACAGTCAAAGCATTCCTGGAGGCTGTGCTCTGAATCTTCTGTCCACACATCAATGTCTCTGGTCTCCACTTTGCCTCTTCTGAGAGCAGTTTTATATGTGGGCAGCAAATGAACACAGTTGTGATCTGATGATCCTAAAGGAGGAAGGGGGAGTGATTTATAGGCCCTCTCTATGGATCCATAGCACAGGTCCAATGTCTTTTTTCGCCTGGTTGGGCAGGAGACATACTGATGAAAGTTTTTAAGTGTCTTCTTTAAAGAAACATGGTTAAAATCCCCAAGAATGAAGTTTGGCGCCTCTGGAGAAATTGACTGCAGCCGCTGCACCACATCAGAGATGGTGCTGGAGGCGGAGTCAGCGTCTGCCCTCGGATGAATGTACACAGTTGTGATGAAAAGTTGGGGAAACTCTCGAGGCAAATAAAAGGGGCGTAGTGACACAGACAGCAGCTCCACATGGGGTGTACAGATGCGCTCTCTGACCGTGACAGATGTGCAGTACTGCTTATTAATGTATAAACATACTCCGCCCCCCTGACGCTTCCCAGTTACCTCTTCCTGCCGATCCGAGCGCAGCGGAGCTCCAAAGCCGTCAATCCACAGGTCTGCATCTCGATCATGCGCAGTAAGCCAAGATTCAGTGAAAGCCATGACGCAGCAGTTCTTAAAATCCTTCTGGTAACGTACATTGCCTTGAATTTCCTCCACCTTGTTTCTCACAGACTGTGCATTCCCAAAAATGATCGAAGGAAGAGGAATGTTACCAAACTGACGTCTCCTAAGGCGCAATTTCACACCTCCACGTCTTCCACGCTTCCTCCTGCCGCTTCTTTTTTCACCGCTGTGACCGTCTCTCAAAATAAAGTCCGGCAGATGAAATTTGGGCGCAATCAGAGACTCTGCACCAGCTGTGTTAAAGCGCAGCAACACGTCCCTGGAATATTGTATTCTGCCCGCTATTCTGCTCGTCATGGAGCCGAACGCGTTTACCTCAGAGACAAAGAGCCACAGCACAGATAGCAGCAGTGCGAGATAGGAGAGGAAATCCATGTTGCAGATACTAGGGAGCTGTTCGCCATATATTCCACAAACGCTCCAGAGCAGAAACGACACAGAGGATTTTCTAAAAAACACAGAGGATTTTCTAAAAAAAAAAGGTTTTATATGTTTAGATTGTTCATTCACGTATGTTGAATTTTACAATTCCCCTCACTGGTACAAAGATCCCTTTTTCTGTTTAAAATGGACTGTAATCAATCAGAAGATGACATGGGGGGAGGCCTTACATCACTGTGAACAGGCAAACTCTACACTCGCAAGCCTGCCCTCTGAGAACGAGAACCTCCTGTCACGTAAGCAGTTCTGGGACGAAACCCTCAGTCAGTGGGTGTGGATCGGCCTGCGCTACCTGGGTGACCGCTGGCTGTGGATGGACGGCAGCCCTCTGGAGTATGAGGCCTGACTACGAGGATCAGATCAGGACCTCCAGTGTCCAACACTAAATCACTGTGGAGCTTTAACCAAAGAGGGAGAGTGGAAGAGTTTGGACTGTGAAATGAGACTCTACTTCATCTGCAGCTAAATTATGCTTGAACTGAACCTAGTGAGATATAGTTATTGACAAATTTTAAGCGTGTAAGAAGAGTTAAATGTTTTACTATATTGTGCTATTAGTTTGACTAGTGTTGATTTGAGTTGAATGATTACACTTAATTACAAATGTTCTCCTGAGTTTAAACTTTCAGACATTATGTATCATGTTATCTTTTTAGTGTTTAGGATGTTAATTATTAAACTTATTCTTATAATATCATCAATAATATCTCTGTGATCGTGTTTAGTGTCAACATCAATGTTTGAGTTTTTTTGATGGCATACATTGTAGACAACAGTCAATTAAAAAAATTTCTGGGACTATTCTCGACTTTGTTTTTAAAACTACACAGTACTCAGAGAGCGTATACACTCTAAAGAGAAATGTTTAGACTCAACAAAAAAAAAATTAACACAACAGTTTGCATTAGTCTTTTTGTGTTATAACAACATCATTTGAAATTATATTGAACCAACAAACTATATTATGTTGGGGGAATTATCTTTTCCTCTTCAGTCAAAGATTATTTTAATTACTCCTTACTTAAAAACTGTTAACCTAAAGGCAAGTCTTTAAGTTGCTAACTCATAAAAATGATGTTGCTCCAACTGGCTTTACCACATTATTTGAAAGTAATTTTATATGTCGAGTTAACTACTATAATAATGTACACATTTTTTTTTTAAGTTAGCAACCATTTTAAAACATTAAGTTACTTCAGTTAGATTTTTTTCAGGTTTCTTTTTTTGTAGGGTTTTTGTCATGGTCCGTGTGCTGACTTTGGCTGCACTCGGGTTGTCCGGTTGTTCTCCATTCTCTCCTTAGGCGCACCACTAGGCCTCCGGGCTTTTATTATGACAGTGTCTCGGCGGTGCTTCCGGCTGTCAGAAGCCAAGCTCCACGGGACGGCTGGATTTCAATCAGCTGATGACTTTTTCATCAGCTGATCAATCTGTCAAGCCCTATTTAAGGAAGCAGCTCTGTTTGCTCGGGGCTGCAACCGTGTCTGCCTTCCAGTCTGGTTTCCCTACTCCCGAAGCCAGTTCTTCCCAGCATTCTGTCCTCGCTGATTATATGTAAGTGTTGTGTCTTGTCTTTATTCGTGTTTTGCCCCACGAGGCTCATTATTTTGTAGTGCTTTTTCTTATTTAATAAATGTACAAACTCATCGGCTGCCTACAGCATCTTATTAGCGGTCCGTGAGGGCTGCACCATAACAGTTTTGTTATTTATTTTCATGTCCTCCCACTGAGGCTGGGTTAGCAAATTTCTCTTCCCCCATCCCATTTACTTAACACCAAGCTAGAAGGCAGGAAGTACCATGTTTATGGTCTTTGCTATGACCCGGCCAGGGCTTGAACCCTCCTGGTTGTGGGGCAGATGCTCTACCTCTTGGCCAAGAGTATTTAATTAGCACCATAACAGTAGGTCGCAGCCAAAAAGAGACGCCGGCGACCGTGAGTTTGCTTAAATTGGACTTGTAGTTTTCCCTGTTCAGTGTGCCAGTGTGCTGGGAGATGGCGTCGCCGCTCAAGGGCTACGCTATGAGCCTGAGGCTATGAGCTAGTCATGGCTCTCATCGAGATCGACGGGATCCTCTCCAACGCTCGTAGCCAACCCGTCCCCATCGGCTCGCGCTGGTACCTGGACCTCGCTGAGGCAAGAATTAACCGCCATCCTCGCTACGCCAACCACCCTGAGATCACAGCGAGGATGGCGGACATCTCTGCTCTACGGGAGAAGCTCCGTGGGCTGGAGGGAAACCCCGGCAGGAAGCCGAAGAGGAGGCATCTTCGCTCCTCGCTTCGGGATCCCGTTCCTATCTCTCATCCAGTCCAGGAGTTCGCACCACCCAGGGGACATCCCCAATGGAGTGAGACGTCAGTCGGGATTCCCTCGGAGGATCTACAGCTGACAGCGACTTCCATCTGGGACCGAGTGGCTGCAGCTCGCTTCACCTCCCATCCAACACAAATAATGAAGCATGTGACGGCGGCGGTCAGGCTGGTGGAAAGGAATCCAGAACTGTATGATTTCCCCGAATACGCTGACCTGCTCACCTCTGTTTCTGCGCAGGAGCGGCGTTTCCCAAATCTCACCTTCGCCTTGCCCTCTGCCGGTAAACGTCGTCACCATGCTGTTTGCAAGCCTCAGTAAGAACCCCGTCCGGATCCAGTTCCGGTTAGCCGGACGAACTCTGTCTCCCAGCCAGCTGCAGCCTCCGTGTCTCGTCGGGGGGGTAAGACAGCCACCTCCGCGTCAGGGTCATCTGTCCCTGCTGTTCCGTCAGCTCCTCGTTCCTGGTTCGCCTCGGCTGTTTCTCCCTCCTCCTCGACGCTTCCCCCAGCTGCTGTGAGCCCCACGAGTCCATCTCCGGCTGCCCCCGTTCCTGATCTGGTGCGTGTGGCTCCTCTTCGTCTTCCCGGGGGATCCTCCATCTCCATCCAGCGGGGGAAGGGAAGAACCAAGTCCACCGCAGCAGGTCCCATCAGCCCTCAGGGCATCAGGCAAGTGTCTCTTCATTCTGTTTCTTCACTGGGTGAATTGCCTTGTTTGATTCCTGGGGGTGGAGTTCGGGGTTCACAGTCCCCCGAGTTCCCTCCACCTGCTGCAGAAATTAATTATGAACCTGCCACCTTTGTGTCTCCTTCCCCTGAGTGTTCCTCGGTGCCAGGACTATGCCGCCGGGCGAGGAGGGAGCCTGTGGGCCTGGAGAGCCTGGTTCCAGCCCCACAGCCACGTCATGGGCAGAGAAGGAGGGTGGACTGCAGATTGGAGCCTGCGCCGACAAGCGTCCCCGAGTCTCCACGGAGGGACAGTCCGACCCGGCAGGTCACGGAGCCCCTGCCATCACGCCATGCGGGCCCTCGGAGTGGACATCTGCGTCAGGGAATCTCCAGACTGTGGACTCCATCATGCCGGCTGCGGAGCCCGCCGTAGCCGAATGGGAACCAGACAACGACCTTCTTCCATTGGAACCCGGATCGTCGAAGTCCTGGACGGCAACAGAACTCGAGATCAGGCAAGTGCTCTACTTTGTCTTTCTCCTCTCAGTTCTGGAGCATTTTTGCCTGTCTCATTGGGAGACGAGCCGGGTGCAGCCATCCGCTGCATCCGAGCTTGTCTCTCTGGGATCTGTCACTGCTGGTGATCCTGATCCCGGTTCTTTTTCTTCTTCTGAGCCTTCTCCCAGGGTCACCGGTGCAGAGTCGATCCCGGACGCTGTGCTGGAGGTTCCGGGTTCGGGTTTGGAGGTCGTCCTTGGCGCTGCGCTGACCCAGTCGGGGTGCATCGCGGGTGCAGCATTGGCCCAGTCAGGGTCCGCCATGGGTGTGGTCCCGGCCCAATCGGGGTCTGTCGTAGGTGCAGCTCTGAACCAGTCAGGGTCCGTCACGGGAGTGGTCCTGGCCCAATAGGGGTCCGTCGTGGGTGCAGCACAGTCCCACTTGGGACCCAATGTGAGCGCAGCGCCAGTCCGTGTGGGGTTCGGAGAAGGAGCTGCAGATCCTCCGCCGATCGACGCCGGGCTGGTCCCTTGTTTTTTTCCCTGTTTCCTCTTTCCCTCCATCGGGTGCCGCGGGGATTCTCCATAATCGGCTCGGCTCTCCCTCGCCGCTCCTCGCCATAGGGAGGCCGTCTCCGAGTTCTCCCCTGTGGTCCTGGTGGTCTGATGACGTGGGTCGGCCGCCTGGGAAACTGTTTTGCCGATTTGGCGTTCTGGGTCGGCCACCCGACAAACTGAACTTTCTGTTCGGCAACCTTGTCAGGCCGCCTGAGGTACTGTTTTTCCTGGCCTGGGACTGGGGTAGACCGCCCGAACTGTTCCTTTTTCCCCTGCCAGCGATTTGGATACTAGATGCAGGATGACCCTCCGAACTGTTTGCTTCCATGCCATTGTGTTTTGCCTGCTGTCATCCCTGTTTTTGTTTTTTTTTTCCTGCTCTGCTGTAATTTTAGGGATGTGCTGGTGTGTTGGTGACTGAACTGTGTATTTCGCCGCTCCTTAGCGTGTGTTTTTTTTCTCTCCCCTCTGTAGCCTGAAGGTTGTTTCTTTGTTGGCTGCCCGTTACCTGGACTACTGTGTGTTGGATTGATCACTGCTTTTGTAGCATGTTTTTTTTTTCTCTCCTCCCTGGTATTATGGGAGTACGCTGCATTTTGTACCTGTACTTGAGGTTCCTGTTTTCTCTGTGAGGTGTGAAGATGTTTTTTTTTTTTCTCCTGTGGCTCTGCTGGACTGATTGTAGTGTTCTGCATGTAGCCATTTGGGTTTTTACTGTCTTCTCCTCATGGGTTCTCTTTAAGTGCAGTGTATATGCCTGTTGTTGTTTTTTTCCTTTGGCCCCTGTATTCTGTACTCTGTTCTGATTGTGGTAGCTTGTTGTTCCTTTATTTTATCTTCCTCTGTGATGAGGCTGGATTCTGGCCCTCCTTAGCCTTTTCCCCCTCCTCCCTCCCTGGGGCGGTCCTGTTGACCTTTCAGGTGGGGGGGCTCGATGTTACACGGCGTCTGGAATCTGCCTCGTGAATGGGGGCAGCTGTCATGGTCCGTGTGCTGACTTTGGCTGCACTCGGGTTGTCCGGTCGTTCTCCGTTCTCTCCTCAGGCACACCACTAGGCCTCCGGGCTTTTATTATGACAGTGTCTCGGTGGTGCTTCCAGCTGTCAGAAGTCAAGCTCCGCGGGACGGCTGGATTTCAATCAGCTGATGACTTTTTCATCAGCTGATCAATCTGTCAAGCCCTATTTAAGGGAGCAGCTCTGTTTGCTCGGGGCTGCGACCGCGTCTGCCTTCCAGTCTGGTTTCCGTACTCCCGAAGCCAGTTTTTCCCAGCGCTCAGTTCTGTCCTCGCTGATTATATATAAGTGTTGTGTCTTGTCTTTATTTGTGTTTGGCTCCACGAGGCTCATTATTTTGTAGTGCTTTTTTCTTATTTAATATATGTACAAACTCATTGGCTGCCTACAGCATCTCATTAGCGGTCCGTGAGGGCTGCACCATAACAGTTTTGTTATTTATTTTCATGTCCTCCCACTGTGGCCGGGTTAGCAAATTTCTCTTCCCCCATCCCATTTACTTAACACCAAGCTAGAAGGCAGGAAGTATCATGTTTATGGTCTTTGCTATGACCCGGCCAGGGCTTGAACCCTCCTGGTTGCGGGGCAGATGCTCTACCTCTTGGCCAAGAGTATTTAAATTAATTACATTCAAATCTTGAGGAAACATAATGTGAATTAAAAAAACTAACTAAAATTTCAACCGCTCCTCAAATTGTAAATAAAAACAATTAGCCATAGTCCCTTGAGAAATTAAGTATTAAGCATAATAAAACATAACAGCAAACAAACATAACAGCAAAGTTAGGTAGGCCTTGTCATGTACACTGCGTAACTATACAGCACACAAATGAATTAGTACGAGCCCAATATGCAGGTGAAGTAAACGTGTTTATTAACAAAAAGGTAAAACAAAAAATACACAAAATGTTCAATGAGGAACAGTCTGAAACACAAAGTAACGGATGACCGAGCTCAGCTGGCAGGAGGAGGAGCCCCACGCGCTCCGAGTCGGGACTGAAGCGGAGAGGAAGGGCAGTTAATAATAACAATAAGGAAGACTTACAAAAGGCGTCGGGGCGCAGCTGGCTCTGGGAACAACACCTGAGTAGTCCAAAGAAAAGAGAAACCAACAGCTCCAGGACATCAGCATAAACTAGTGTAGCCTCAGACTGGTATGACTTCTGACTAATGACTTTCACTAACGCCGTCACAACGAGTGCTCACACTGTCACCCATAAGTACACGTGAACTTAATGAGTGACAAGTGGATGCAGGTGCGACGGCAGCCCGTGCATGAGTGAGTGAGTGAGGCAGTAAGTAGGAATGAATGTGTGTGTGTGTGCATGAGTGGAAACAACAACGGTGATGGCAAACAGCTGGTGAGTGCCTGGCAGAAACAGAGGAGGGGGTGTGGCTGTAGACTGGCAGGGAGCCCAGGCTCAGAGGCTCCAATAACCTGCCAGCTGGGGATAATTAACAACAATCAAGAATCTACAGCCACAGATCATAGAACGGGGTTGAAACAACAACCCCGTTCATGACAGGCCTGACAGATACATTAAATATGTAAAACCTTTAAAACATTCCTTATGTGTGTATATGTTTTCTCAAATGTAGGCCACAATATTCAAAAAACTCTCCATCTCTGGATATTGCACTAGTGCTACGACACTGGCAAGTGAAAGACATTCTGCAGATCTGACACTTTCTTGAGCTTCATGAGAGTGCTTTCTTGACAGATTTGAACTAAGGCTACCCCACGTTTTGAAGGAACAAAAACAGTCTTACACTCACAGACCATTTTTAAAACAATACTGACAAACTTCACAAAACATGAATCTGATTAGATTAACAGTATCTATGTATCCAAAATAATCTAAGCCAGGGGTGTCAAACTCATTTTAGCATGGGGCCACATTCCACCGGACGTCAAGTAGGCCGGACCAGTAAAATAATAGCAAAACAATCTAATGGCAACTCATTATTTCATTGTTTGTTTTAGTACAAAGAAGTACATGATGAAATATTTACATTTATTGAACCATTGATCTTTCACAAAAGATGAACAAGAAGTATGAACAACCTGATTTTTTTTCTTTTCTGCTCTGTTTTGAACTGAAGCTGCTGACGAGCAATATCTTAAATCAAAATAAAAACAAACGCCATTTAAGGAACCACATACCCTGTATCATGTTGCTGCCATCTGCCGTTTAGTCCTGGAACTTGTTTGTATTTTGAACAATTGACCAAGTTTACATGTACACGAATAAACCAGTTATGACTGGATTTCAGGAATTATCTGATTATTTAAGTAGCCATGTAAACAGAATAATCCGATAAAGGCCATGTAACTGCAGTCATTAACTCAAGTGGTTTACCCTCCAGTAATCCGTTTAGTCAGTGCATGTAAACATGACAAAACTGAATATTGTCATTATTGGTTTATTCACAGCAATCACTTTATTGTGACCATGTAACTGGGGTCATTTGATGCAGCACAAGTGAGCATATGACAAGCTCACGCAAGAATTATATAAAAATAACGCGAGAGCCCGAGAGAGATTAAAACTGCCCAAGAGCGACTGATCACAATCACGTGATAACGAGGAAGCAAGCTGCGCCAGTGTAGGTAGCCCCTCTGTGTTAATTCTCTGAAGTGTTTGTTTGTTTATGTCAAAGTTTTTTTTATTCATTGGCACAGTGGTGGAGGAGTAGACCTCAGAAAATCACGTGCAGTCCTTAACCCCCGTATCTCACAGAGCGACAAGTGCCCACAAATGTCCAGACTACCGGTGCCCCGACAGCTTGCTGTTGTCAGCCGGCAGCTTCTCTTATTTTGAACATGTTCAAAAAATTTTGAGACAAGAAAAACTGGTTCTGACCGTAAAAACATCTGGCAAATGGCAACGAATTGTTGCACAACCTCCCGCACGAATCCCAGTGAACCACCAACTGTCGGCGCGGTTGTGAACGCCCCCCCAGCACCCATTGCATTGCGAGACATGGGGATAAATATATATATTTTTTTTTTGTAACTTAAGATTTTTATTCATTTTTCATTATATATATTGCATTCAGATCACAGTCTACATTTAAAAAAAACAAAGGGGCTAGAGTAAAAAAGAAAAAGGAGAAAAAAAAAAAAAGGGGGGGGGGGACAAATGTTGGAGCATCAAGTTTTTAGTTTCCATCTCTTAATTCTTCTGGTTTTTCCAGCGTCTTTGGTTATTCTTTCAATATCTGTCTCGTTGTTGCACTTTGTAGTGTGTCCATTTCCGCCATTTTTTTTCCCATAGTCCTTCTTGCATTCTTTGTCGATATGTTAGTTTTTCCATCATACGTATGTCCTCAATAATGTCAGTCCATTGCTCTTGGTCAGGAAGAACTTCTGATCGCCATTTTTTTGTGATTGTTTTTTTACATGCAATCAACAAGATTTTAACTAGATATCTGTCCTCAGCCTGTATTACATTGTCTCTTTTAAGATCACATAGGTACATCAGGTTACAGTTCATTGGTATATTATATCCTAATATCCTCTGTATTGTCACATGTATAGATTTCCAGAATGATGAGATTTTGCAGCATTTCCAAAACATATGCGAGTGGTCTGCATTTTGAGCCCCACATCCCCTCCAGCATATAGATTGGGTATTTGTATACTTTCCTTGAATCTGTGGTGTAATGAAAAAGCGAATCAGGTTTTTCCATCCAAATTCCCTCCATGTTCTTGAATTTGTTGACGTGTGTTGTGTTTTCCATATTTCCTGCCAGCTTTCTTCTGTTATGTTTAAATTGAGCTCTTTCTCCCATTTCTCCTTTATATAGTTACTTGAATGATTGTTTGCCATAAGTTTCTGATATAGCTTTGAAATAATTCTTGTTTTATTTCCTGTATATGAGTTTAAAATGAATTGTATAATCTCGCTCACATCTGTTTGGAGGTTATGCCTAATCTTCTTCATATAATAGTCTCTCATCTGCAGATATCTGAAGAATTCCGATCTTTCTAGTTTAAATTTTCTCCTGATGTTTACAAAGCTCCCGAGATCTTTTTTTCCGATATTGCCCCATGCTGTGATTCCCTTGTTCACCAGATTTTTGTATCCCCTATCTTGTTTTGCCGGTTCAAACTGACTGTCAAATGCTACCCATTTCAATAGTTTTATGTCTTCCTTTATATTATACTTTTGTACTATTTTATACCACAGTTCTAAAGTAAATTTAGTGATTGGGTCTATTTGTTTGATTTGCTTATATGCATCTTTATCTCCTATTATGCTTTGTACTGGGAGTCCCTCAATTTCCTTTTCCATTTCTTTCCATTTTGCCTCATATCCCTCGTCGCACCAACATATGATATATCTTATTTGTGCTGAGTAGTAATATTCCTTTAGACTCGGTAGGCCCATGCCTCCTTTCTCTTTTGGTAACTGGAGAGTTTTATATTTCACTCTTGGTTTTTTACCTCCCCAAACAAATCTCGATATCATCCTGTCCCACTTTGAGAATTGGGCATCTGGAATCTCTGTTGGTATAGCCTGGAAGAGGTAAAGTAATCTAGGTTGTATGCTGATTTTGACTGTCTCAATTTTTGAATTCAGATCCATATTTAAGATTGACCATCTATCAATATCTTTTTTTATTTCTTGTTCCAACCTATCATAGTTTGCTTTATAGATTTTGCTTAGATCTTTAGGTATGTTCACTCCAAGGTATTTTATTTCTTTTTGTTTCCAGTTTAGTTTGATCTTATCAGTTATCTGGTTTAGAGGGTTATAGTGGAATGTCAGTATTTGTGTTTTTGTTATGTTTATCTTGTATCCTGATAATTTTCCAAAATTTTCTATCAAGTTCATCATTTCCATTATTGATTCATCTGGTTGTTCAAGGTAAACTATAATATCGTCTGCAAATAGCCCAATCTTGTGTTCCGCCCCCTTTATTGTTACACCTTTTAATTTCTTATTTTGTCGTATCGCTTGAGCCAGTGGCTCTATGAACAGAGCAAACAAGGTGGGCGATAAGCAGCATCCCTGCCTAGTTGATCTTTGTATATTTACTTTGTCTGTTAAGCTACCGTTTATCTTGATTCTTGCCACAGGTTCTTGATACAGTGTCCTTATGCATTGTACTGATTTTTCGTTAAATCCAAAGCGTTCCAGCACACTATATAGGAATTTCCAGTTAACCCTGTCAAATGCTTTTTCTGCGTCTAAACTCATTATTACTGCGCTTTTCTTTTCTTTATGTATTTGATTAATTATATGTATTGTTCTCCTGATATTGTCATGTGTTTGGCGTCCCTCTATGAAACCAGTTTGATCATCTTCTATCAATTCCGTCAAGAATGTCTTTATTCGTTTACATATAATTGTTGTATATATTTTATAATCCACATTTAATAAAGAGATTGGCCTATAGTTTCCGCATTGTTCTCTATCTTTCCCTGGCTTTAAAATGACTGAAATAATGGCTTCGTTCCATGATGGAGGTATTTTGTTGTTGTTCAACGTCCAATTAAATGACTTTAGAAGCTGTGGCGTGAGTTCTTCTATAAACAGTTTATAAAACTCAGAGGGGTATCCATCACTACCTGGTGATTTACCGTTTTTAAGTGACTTAATCACATCTCTAATCTCTTGTGTTGTTATTTCTGCTGTTAGCTTTTCATTTTGTTGATTTCCTATTGATGGCAAGTCCAATGTGCGTAGAAATTTTTTAATATCTTTAGTATTTGTTTCTTCAGGTTGCGAGTATAGTTCTTGGTAGAAATTATGGAATATTTCTTCGATGTTTTCTGGGTTAACTGTGGTTTTATTTGTGGTGGGGTCTTTAATCTTATATACATTATTCATTGTTTGTTGTTTTCTTAACCGTTTTGCCAGCAGTTTTGTGGCTTTTGGTCCCGTTTCATAATATTTTTGCTTTAGATATCTATTTTTCCTTTCAATTTCATCCATTTGTGTTTCTTTTATCTTTATTTTTTCTTCTTTAATTTCTTGATATATTTTTGGGTCATTTGTGCTTTGATGTTTATGTTCTAATTCCCTCAGTCTCTCACATCTTTGTTCATACGCTTCCAGTTTAGTCTTATTTGCTTTTCCTGTTTCAACAATTAATTTACCTCTTAACACGGCTTTTAGTGCATCCCATAGTATTGTTGGGTCCACTTCTTCATTGTCATTCTCTTGGATATATTCATTTATGTTTACTTTTATTCTTTCTTTCATTTTATCATCATTTAACAGTCCTACATTAAGTTTCCATGTTGTTTGTCGTTTTCTATTGTTTAAATTTATTTCCATGTATATAGGATTATGATCTGATATTTCTGCCCCTCCAATCCAACAATTTCTCACCCTGTGTCTGTCACCTTCATTCATAAGGAAGTAATCGATTCTAGAGTGTACTTTATGGACTGCTGAATAATGTGTATAGTCTTTTTCGAGTGGGTGCAGGTCCCTCCAAATGTCTACCATACCCATTTCTGCCAGTGAGGTTCTTATGAATTTTGTTACATGTTTTTTTGTCTTCTTAACACTTGTTGTATCAATTTCATGATCCATGACAGCATTTAAGTCTCCTCCACAAATTAGGACTCCTTCACTGTGTGTTGCTATGAGATCAAACAGATGTTGAAAAAAACCCTTGTCACTTTCTGGTGGGGCATAGATGCTCACTAATGTGATCTGCATTCCATCTATGCTACCCTTTATTATTACATACCTGCCTTCTTTATCCTGGATTTCCTGTTCACATTCAAATTGTATTTTATTTGAGATTAGTATCATAACCCCCCTTTTAGTTCCTCCCTTAAATGAACTGTAGTAGGAGTTCTTATAGCCAAATCTCTTTAGTTTCACATGTTCTGTCTTGCTCAAATGTGTCTCTTGCATAAATATAATTTCGGCTTTTTCTTTCTTGAATTTTCTTATTATTCTTTCCCTTTTAACAGGTGAGTTCAGACCATTCACGTTTAGTGTTATTATCTTAAGATTTTTACCCATAATCATGTTTTTCCATTTTTTTAACTTGTGCTCCTAGCCCCTTTAACAACAAAAATAACACATATTTATATAAAAACACATTAAAAAATCTCGACCTCCGTACTTTGGGCCTTTCTTCTGCCCACTGGTCCCTGTTGGTGGGTGGAGGGATTGTCCTCCCCGAGTGTAGGGCCCTCCCTAGACCTGTATTTACTATCCAAGAAATAGTCATTAGTCTAGAAATGTCCAACAAATATCACTTAAACCTCTCCTAGCCGTCTGTTTCTCTTTTACCTTGTCTTCTTGGCCTTCATTTCTTCTGTGTCTTTCTTAATCTTTGTTATAATCTAGGCTTTCAGTTGAAAGCCTTGTAGTCTTTCCTGGGCCCGCTGCGCCACGTCTCCCCCCGTCTTTTGCCGTTCACTCGCCTCCACTCCGGCTGTCGTGATGCGTTCAGGGCCTCCGCTGCTCCTACCGTTTCCTCCGGCACGTACACCTCAAGGCCCCGCTCCATCATGTCCTGCGCTGCCTCTCTGGCTGTGTTGTAGGTTCTTACGCCGTTCTCCCAATGAATCCTCATCTTCGTTAGCGGCGTTTGGAATCTAATTTTTTTTTCTTTCAGCGTTTTTTTAATGTTGGCATATTTCTTCCGCTGCTGCACAATTTCCGCCGGGTAGTCATGATCAAAGAATATCTGCTTGTCGCCGATTCGTATCTTTTTTTTCCACGCTCGTGTCAGGATTCTTTCCTTTACATCATATTTCAGAAAGTTTACCACAACTGACCTGGGTGTAGAGCGTGGGTTCGGGTTCTGTGCCGAGGCTCTGTGCGCTCGTTGAATCTGCAGATCCGCTTCGCTGGGCAGTTCCAGCTCTTTTTTTTAAGAACTGATCCATGAATTTCGTCATCGAGTTGCCTTCAATGCCCTCCGGGATCCCGAAGATGCGTATATTGCCCCGTCTGGACCTGCTCTCCAAGTCGGTTACTTTCTCCTGCATCCTCTGCATTTGTGCCGTCAGGGTCTGCAGCTGTTCGCTTGCCTCGCTATTCCAATCTTCCAGCTCTGATATTCGGGCCTGCGCTTCTGTCATACACGCCCGCTGGGAGCGCAGCTCCTCCATGTTTTCTGCTAGCTTGCGCTCCATTTCTCTTCGGAGGCCCATAATTTCTTCCTTAATCTCTTTTTTCAGCTCCTCCTTAAGAGCCGCTAAATCCTGTTGTAGCTGCCGTTTGAAGTCTCTCAACTCTTTACCCAAACTGGCGATGCCGGTGTTCATGGTATCGAGTGTGTCTTCCATTTTCTCTGCTGCGGTCACCTCGTTTTTTTGGGCCCCGTGTTCAGCGGTTTCTCCTGCGTTGTTGAAGAGGAATTCTTTAATTTTACTCTGCTTTTGTCCTTGTGCCCGGCTCCTTCGTGTTTTCATCCCTTAGTTTATTGATCCGCTTATGTCGAGTTGGCCATTTACCGATGATTTTTAATCCGGCTAGGGAGAGCTCTCTGTTTAAGCGTTATGTCTCTCCGCCATCTTCCAGGAAGTCTGGATAAATATATTTTTAAAGAACAATTATTATATACAGTAAATACCGTGACATTTCAGTCTGTGCTGGATCCGGCATCCATTAAAAAAGACGTATATTTTTAGCGATCTGTTACGGCAGAGAATGGATTACAGACTGCAAGTGGAGTCCGTGGAAATCGGGATCACTTTTTTGTCTGTTACTCTTGTGTGATCCCAAATGGACAAACAGGGAATAGCAGTTACTTTATTGAAAAATTGCTGCTCATCCATCCATCTTCTACCGCTTTCCGGAGGTCCGGTTCGCGGAGGCAGCAGTTCAAGCAGAGAAGCCCAGACTTCCCTCTCCCCAGCCACCTGCTCCAGCTCTTCAGAGAGGATACCAAGGCGTTCCCAGACCAGCTGGGAGACATAGTCTCTCCAGCGAGTCCTGGATCTGCCCCGGGGTCTCCTCCCAGTGGGACATGCCTGAAACACCTCAAGTGGGAGGCGTCCAGGAAGCATCCTGATCAGATGCCCATATCACCTCAACTGGCTCCTTTCAATGTGGAGGAGCAGCGGTTCTACTCCAAGCCTTTCTCGGATGACTGAACTCCTCGCCCTATCTCTGAGGGTGAGTCCAGCGATCCTACAAAGAAAGCTCATTTCAGCCGCTTGTATCCGCAATCTCGTTCTTTCGGTCATTACCCAAAGCTCATGACCATAGGTGAGGATAGGAGCGTAGATTGATTGGTAAATCGACAGCTTTGCCTTAGAACTAAGCTCCCTCTTCACCACAACAGACCGGTACAACGTCCGCATCACTGCAGATGCTGCTCCGATCCGTCTGTCAATCTCTCGCTCCATTTTCCCCTCACTCGTGAATAACACCCCAAGATACTTAAACTCCTCCACTTGGGGCAGGAGCCTGTCCCCAACCCAGAGAGGACAATCCACCTTTTTCCGGCTGAGGACCATGGACTCGGACTTGGAGGAGCTGATTCTCATCCCAGCCGCTTCACACTCAGCGGCAAACCGTCCCAGCAAGAGCTGTAGATCATTGCTGGATAAAGCCAACAGGACAACATCATCTGCAAACAACAGAGATGAGATCCTGTGGTCACCAAGCAGGACACCCTCCATTCCCTGGCTGCACCTAGAAATCCTGTCCATAAAAATTATGAACAGGATCGGTGACAAAGGTCAGCCCTGGCAGAGTCCAGCTCTCACTGGGAATGAGTCCGACCAAGTGTTGGCAATACGAACCAAACTCTCACAACGGTCGTACAGAGACCGAATAGTTTGTAACATAAAGCCCGATACCCCATACTCCCGAAGCACCCCCCACAAAAAACCATGAGGGACGCGGTCAAATGCCTTCTCCAAGTCCATAAAACACATGTAAATTGGTTGGGCAAACTCCCACGAACCCTTGAGAATTCTCGAGAGGGTAAAGAGCTGGTCCGATGTGCCACGGCCAGGATGAAAACCACATTGCTCCTCCTGAATCTGAGGTTCGACCAACGGCCAGACTCTCCTCTCCAGTACCTTGGTATAGACCTTCCCAGTGAGGCTGAGGAGTGCGATCCCTCTAAAGTTGGAGCACACCCTCCGGTTCCCTTTTTTGAAGACAGGAACCACCACCCCGGTTTGCCATGCCAAAGGCACTGCCCCCGACCTCCATGCAATGTTGCAGAGCGTGTCAACCATGACAGCCCAACAACATCCAGGGCCTTGAGGTACTCCGGGCGAATCTCGTCCACCCCCGGGGCCCGGCCACCAAGGAGATTTTTAACCACCTTGGCAACCTCAGACCCTGTGATAGGCGAGTCATCCCCCTCGTCCACAAGCCCTGCTTCCTCTGTGGAAGGCGTATCAGTGGGATTGAGGAGATCCTCGAAGTATTCCTTCCACCGCCCGACGATATCCCCAGTCGAAGTCAACAGCACCCCATCCGCACCGTACACAGTGTGGACAGGGAGCTGCTTTCCCCTCCTGAGCCGCCGGACAGTTTGTCAGAATCTCTTCGAGGCCGACCGAAAGTCTTATTCCATGGCCTCACCGAACGCCTCGCATACCCGGGTTTTTGCTTCAGCGACCACCCGAGCTGCACTCCGCTTGGCCTGCCAGTACACCTCAGCTGCTTCGGGAGTCCCACAAGCCAACCAAGCTTAATAGGACTCCTTCTTCAGCTTAATGGCCCCCCTCACCACTGGTGTCCACCACTTGGTTCAGGGGTTGCCACCACGAGATGCACTGACCACCTTGCGGCCGCAGCTCTGGGCCGCCGCTTCAACAACAGAGGTGGAGAACATGGCCCATTCAGACTCCATGTCTCCAGACTCCCTCGGAATGTGGTTGAAGTTCTTCCGGAGGTGGGAGTTGAAGACCTCCCGGACAGGAGACTCAGCCAGACGTTCCCAGCACACCCTCACTATACGTTTGGGTCTACCAGGTCTGAATGGCTTCCTCCCCTGCCATCGGATCCAACTCACCACCAAGTGGTGATCAGTTGACAGTTCTGCACCTCTCTTTACCCGAGTGTCCAAGACATACGGTCGCAGGTCTGATGACACAATAACAAAATTGATCATTGACCTGCGACCTAGGGTGTCCTGGTGCCAGGTGCACATATGGACACCCTTATGCTTGAACATGGTGTTTGTTGTGGACAAACTGTAGTTAGCACAGAAGTCCAATAACTGAACACCACTCGGGTTCAGTTCAGGCAGGCCGTTCCTCCCAATCACCTCCCTCCAGGTTTCACTGTCGTTGCCCACGTGCGCATTGAAGTCCCCCAGTAGGACAATGGAGTCTCCAAGAGGAGCACCCTCCAGCACCCCAGTCACAGACTCTAAAAAGGGTGGGTACTCTGAAACATCATTTGGTACATAGGCACAAATGATGGTCAGGACCCGTTTCCCAACCCAAAGGCGAAGGGAAGCAACCCTTTCATCCACGGGGAAAACTCCAATATAGAGGCAGCAAGGTGGGGGGATACAAGAATACCCACCCCTGCTCATCGCCTCTCGCCTGGGGCAACTCCAGAAAAGGCCAAGCTCCAGCTCCTCTCTAGGAGACTGGTTCCGGAACCGGAGCTGTGTGTTGAGGTGAGGCCGACTATATCTAGCCGGTATCTCTCAACCTCGTACGCCAGCTCAGGCTCCTTCCCCACCAGAGAGGTGACATTCCACGTACCACACACACACACACACACACACAGTGGGGAAAATAAGTATTGAATACGTCAATATTTTTCTCATTAAACGTATTTCTGATGAACCACTGACCTGAGATTTTCACCAGATATCAGTAACAACCCAAGTAATCCATACATATCCATACACGCTTGGTGAAATTCATTTAATATTTAGCAGAAAAGCCTTTGTTGGTAATAACAGCTTCCAGACACCTCCTGTAGGGAGAAACTAGGCACAGGCATTGCTCAGGAGTGATTTTAGGCCATTCTTCCACACAAACTGTCTTCAAATATTGAAAGTTCCGTGGGTGTCTTCTATGAACTCTGATCTTGAGTTCATTCCATACATTTTCAATTGGATTCAGGTCAGGTGACTGACTGGGCCATTCTAGCAGCTTTATTTTCCTTCTCTGGAGCCAGTTGAGAGTTTCCTTGGCTGTGTGTTTGGGATCATCGTCTTGCTGAAATGTCCACCCTCGTTTCATCTTCAGCATCTTGGCAGATGGCAACAGGTTCTTATCCAGGATGTCTCAGTACATTTGTCCATTCATCTTTCCTTCAATTATATGAAGTCTGCCTGTACCATGTGCTGAAAGTCACCCCCACACCATGATGGGATGTGCAGTGCCATTTCTCCTCCAAACATGCTGTGTATTGTGGCATCCAAAAAGTTCAATTTTGGTCTCATCTGACCAGACTATATTCTCCCAGTATTTTACTGGCTTGCCTAAATGTTGTGCAGCAAAATTTAATAAATAAGCTTCAACATGCTTTTTCTTCAGCAATGGAGTCTTGTGAGGCGAGCGGGCATAGAGCCCATGTGCAGTACTTACTGTTTTCTTTGAAACAGCAGTACCTGCTAATTCCAGGTCTTTCTGGAGCTCTCCACAAGTGATCTTTGACTCTTGGATAACTTCTCTGATAATTCTTTTAACTCCTCTGTCAGAAATCTTGCGAGGAGCTTCTGGTCATGGCCAGTTTATGATAAAATGATGTTCTTTCCAGTTCCGAATGATGGCTCCATCAGTGCTCACTGGAACATTCAACAGTTTATAAATGTGCCTGTAACCAATGCCATCATTAGGTTTTGCAGCAATAAGGCTGCAAAGGTCTAGAGAGAGCTCTTTGCTTCTACCCATCATGAGTTCTTTGTGGTGTGACAGTCTGATATTCACAGACCTTTTAAAAGGCTATCAGTCAGGACTTAACCAGCTGAAATTAATTTGCACTGATGGGGGATGGGATAGCTTCCTAAATTCTGATGGATTTCAGCTGGTTTCTTGGCTTTTTATGCCTTTTTGCACCTCTTTTACTTCATGTATTCAATACTTATTCCCTGTGTCATTCCACTTTATCAAAAATAATTTGTTTTGTGAACACAGTTGCCTTGATTTCTTTGTATGTATGGATTACTTGGGTTGTTACTGATATCTGGTGAAAATCTCAGGTCAATAGCTCCATCAGAAATATGTTTAATGAGAAAAATGTTGACGTGTTCAATACTTATTTTTCCCCGTATGTCTGTAATTTCCAATTTCTCTACAGCAAAGTTAATGTTTTGTAAAAATAAAGACAATCACAAAATTGCCCCATTTCAGCCCCTCCCCCACTGGCCTCTATGGTGACCCTGATAATGGTAATTCATGGTTGCATACCAGTTCAAAATAATTTTTTCCAACTAAAATGGTTTTGATATGTTCATGATAACATCTTTTAGTCATAATGGTTGAGATAAGGCATTTGTAGCGATTTGTAGCAATTTGCAGCGACACATGCTAGTGCAGAAAACTGTGTAGAAACAATGATTTCTTACTTTTGTGCAAACAACGGTTTTTTGGTCGTTCACCTGGAATATTTGAGGCAGCTGGACCCATCCACTGGTGAATTGAACATGAGCTTCTAATGATTTATAGTTTTTAAATTGCTCGTGGGTGTATGCGCTCACCCCACAAACCAGGTAGGCAAACACATCCGACAGCGTGACTCCAGGCAGTTGGTCGAGATTCATGGTCCATTTCTTGTGCTCATATGGATCAATCCCATTATTTCTTTAATTTTTTGGAGGTAGCACTCCTTTGCTTCCTTATTCAGCTTCTCTGAATAAGAAATTTTAATTTTCTGTTTGTTGCATTCTATCTAACATGTCTGTTGGTGTTAGCAGTTGCTGTAGACTACAAGTAAACAGAAGAAGCCAGACCACCAAAATGGTGGTGAGGGCCCAGAATGCAGCGCGGCATGACATCAGTGCCCATTCTCTATTGGTCAATTTTAATTGCACTTCAATGTGATTTTTTTTAACTAATGGAGTCTTGTGACATGGGCATGCAAAAAACCCTTCACAGTGTATTACCTATTGTTTTTTTCTGGAGAAAAAAATTGTACCTGTTGCCTCCAAGTCTTTCTGGAGCTCTTTCTAAGTTGTCCTTGACTCTTGGGTTACTTTTCTGACTACCATTCTGACTCCCTGGTCAGATATCGTGTGAGAAGGTGTTGTGATTGTCTGGTTGATGGTAGAATGATTTTCCTGGGATTTGTGGATAATGGCCCCATTGTCACTTACATGAAGACTCAGTAGTTCTTAATTAATGTTTGTAACCAAATCCATCAACAATCAGGTTATAAAGGTCTTGGAACATCTCTTTGATTTTACCTATCATGAGATATTTTTTGTATGACACCTTGGTTAAAAATAAACTATTTATAACCATCCATGAAGTACTTGCTGGCTGATATACCTCCTATCTCTGCAGATAAATAAATGCTTTCTACCAGCATATGGAGTTCAGCTGATTCCTTGCCTTATCATGCATTGGAGTACTGCTTTTTTTTTAATATGTTCAATATATTTTTTTTCCTTTTTTGTTGCACTTGGTTACAATATAGATTTATTCATGAACTTAGATGTTAAGATTTCTTTTTATATGTGTATTTTTTGAGGGTAATACCAAAGTCTGATGAACATTTCATGTGAGTAGACTCATTAGAAATACATTGTATGTACTGAAAAATATGATGTACGTATTCAATACTTATTTCCCCCATTGTAGGTAATCATTTTCTTTTACTTTACAAAACTATGTAGTTTCTGTCACACAAAAGGATTAGAGTAACTTTAAATGAATAATACTTTAATTTTAATCCTGGATTAGGAGAATATACAAACAGCATAAAATAACTATCTTCAGTACATCTTGTCCGACCTAAAGACCCGGGCCATCTCCCTTCTCACCTACAGTAATCTCCCTCCATACTCACCCTCAAGAAAATCTCAAGAAGCTGCTTGGACTGTACTGAAAAATATGATGTACGTATTCAATACTTATTTCCCCCATTGTAGGTAATCATTTTCTTTTACTTTACAAAACTATGTAGTTTCTGTCACACAAAAGGATTAGAGTAACTTTAAATGAATAATACTTTAATTTTAATCCTGGATTAGGAGAATATACAAACAGCATAAAATAACTATCTTCAGTACATCTTGTCCGACCTAAAGACCCGGGCCATCTCCCTTCTCACCTACAGTAATCTCCCTCCATACTCACCCTCAAGAAAATCTCAAGAAGCTGCTTGGAGCTAGTTTGTATTCACTGGAGACATCTCACCCTGTAACGGTAAGAAAACTAGAAAAGCACTCAAAGAGCGCAGACCTCCGCCAAGCGCTACAGTTCCCCCCATACAGTGTTTGTGTGTACGTTTTTAAATTCCTTGACCATGAAAACATATGACTAGCAATTGGATTGACAATGATAGGATTATTGGTTGAGTAGTTATTCACGAAAATGACATTTTCCGTAATGTCGGCAACAGTTCTGCCCATACAGTGTTTGTGTGTACGTTTTCAGATTCCTTGACCACAAAAACATATGACTAGCAATTGGATTGACAATGATAGGATTATTGGTTGAGTAGTTATTCACGAAAATGACATTTTCCGTAATGGTGGCCACAGTTCCGCCCATACAGTGTTTGTGTGTACGTTTTCAGATTCCTTGACCACGAAAACATATGACTAGCAATTGGATTGACAATGATAGGATTATTGGTTGAGTAGTTATTCACGAAAATGACATTTTTCGTAATGGCGGCTACAGTTCCGCCCATACAGTGTTTGTGTGTACGTTTTCAGATTCCTTGACCACGAAAACATATGACTAGCAATTGGATTGACAATGATATGATTAGTGGTTCAGTAGTTATTCACGAAAATGAATTTTCCGTAATGGCGGCCATAGTTCCCCCCATACAGTGTTTGTGTGTACGTTTTCAGATTCCTTGACCACGAAAACATATGACTAGCAATTGGATTGACAATGATAGGATTAGTGGCTCAGTAGTTATTCAGGAAAATGGCATTTTCGGTAATGGCGGCCACAGTTCCCTCCATACAGTGTTTGTGTGTACGTTTTCAGATTCCTTGACCATGAAAACATATGACTAGCAATTGGATTCACAATGATAGGATTAGTGGTTCAGTAGTTATTCACGAAAATCGCATTTTCCGTAATGGCGGTTTTCTTCTGGACGGTGATCCGGATCACCACCAAAATTTAATCGGTTCTTCCTTGTACCATTTTCAACAATGTCTGAAAGTTTCATCGAAATCCTTCCAAAACTTTTTGAGTTATCTTGCTAACCAACAGACAGACAAACAAACAGACAAACAGACAAACCCCGGCAAAAACATTACCTCCTTGGCGGAGGTAACAACTCGCAGTGGTACCAGCATGAGCCGCTCTTGTTTGCTTTTACAATAAAGACTTACCTTTTTCACAAACCTGTTCTGCTCTCTGTGTCTGCATTTCCGATCCATAATATCAGAAACATGTCACTCTGAAACTTGTCTATAGCCCAGATATTTTCTTGTAAACTTGCTCCATACTGAATTAGCTCAGTACTGGTGAGGTATGCCTACTCTTGAGCAACAGAGTAGCTACATCTGCTGATGCTACCTGTGCCATGCATCATAGTGGGAAGAATGTTCTGGTGTTTGCGTTAAAAACAAAACAAAACTGCAGAACACAGTATAGACACCCCCCCCCCCCCCAATGCGACCATTCATATCCCCTCAACTCCCTCCTTCATTCTCCTGTGTCAGGTCCCGTATTCATTCATTCATTCATCTTCTTCCGCTTCATCCTTTTCGGGTCGCGGGGGGGCTGGAGCCTATCCCAGCATCTTTGGGCGAGAGGCAGGGGACACCCTGGACAGATCGCCAGTCCATCGCAGGGCCAACACAGAGAGACAGACAACCATTCATTCTCACAGTCATACCTAAGGACAATTTAGAATCCCCAGTTTTGATGCCAATTAACCTAACGTGCATGTTTTTGGCATGTGAGAGGAAACCGGAGAAATCCCGGAGTAAAACCACGTAGACACAGGGAGAACATGCAAACTCCACACAGATCACTGTTGGTCGGGGGCTGGGATTGATCCCAGGATCCCCCAGCCAAGAGTGAGTTGCTGTGCTGCCACAGTGCTAACCACTCTGCCACCGCGCTGCCCCATTTGGCACATAGTTGTGATAGCGTTGTTCCCCTTTTATGTGCCAAATCATGTGTCTGTGCCACCATGAGCTAAACAAGGGCCTGTGTAAATGACCTCCCATCCGTTCTGTGTTGTGTGTGTGTGTGAGTGTGTGTGTGAGAGAGAGAGAGAGAGAGAGAGAGAGTGTCTGAGTGAGTGAGTGAGTGAGTGAGTGAGTGCCATCCAGAGATGGCAGAGATTAGAGATGCAGCCTTCAGAGCGAAGGACAGGATCGCCCTCCGCTCAGCCAGGTCTGCGCTCTCAAAGGGAATTAAGGCGGCAAAGCACGCCTATGCGGAGAAAATCCAGGGAGACCTCTGTGACACTAGGAACACCAAGCAGATGTGGCAGGGAGTTTGGACACTGATGGGCTATAAGTCTAGGCAGGGGGTCAATGATGACGACGCTTTGCTTCCAGACAGGCTTAACAACTTCTTTGCACGTTTTGAAGCATCAAACTCGACAATCAGAGGGAGGGCTGGCCCACCCCCACCATCGGTCGGACCAGCTTTTACCATCAACACAGCGGACACACGGAGGACCCTAACCAGAGTCAACACACGCAAAGCTGCAGGTCCGGACAACATTCCGGGACGTGTGCTCCGAGACTGCGCAAGCGAGTTGGCGGATGTCCTGACTGACATTTATAACATCTCCCTGAGTCAGGCCATCGTTCCCAGATGCTTCAAGACCTCTATCATTGTACCGGTGGCAAAGAAACCAGCTGTGTCCTGTTTGAATGACTATCGTCCTGTTGCACTGACACCAATTGTGATGAAGTGTTTTGAACGGCTTGTCAAACCACACATTACAGCCTGCCTCCCTGCATCACACGACCCGCTCCAGTTTGCATATCGTTCAAACCGCTCCACGGAGGATGCTATAGTCACCACCCTACACTCTGTCATCACCCACCTGGACCAGAAAGACACCTACGCCAGACTCCTGTACATTGATTTCAGTTCAGCATTCAACACCATTATTCCCCAGAGACTGATGGAGAAATTACTCCTTCTCGGTCTGAACACAGCCACATGTCTGGATCCTGGATTTCCTGACTGAGAGACCTCAGTCTGTCCGGGTTGGAAACAACATCTCCAACTCTGTCACGCTGAGCACCGGATCCCCTCAAGGCTGTGTACTCAGTCCACTGTTGTTTACACTTCTAACACATGACTGTGTATCCAGACACGAGGGGAACCAGATTATTAAGTTTGCAGACGACACCACGGTGGTGGGACTTATTCAGAGGGATGAGGAATCAATGTACAGGGAAGAAGTGAGAGACCTAGAGGGCTGGTGCAGGGAGAACAATCTGGTGCTCAACGTGGACAGCACGTCCCCCTCAGCATCGGCGGCCGTTTAGTGGAGAGAGTGGAGAACATCAAGTTCCTCGGAGTGCAGATCTCGCAGGACCTGACCTGGAGCAAGAATTCCTTGGAGATCAGGAAGCGGGCTCAGCAGAGACTGCACTTCTTGAGGAAACTCAAACAGGCCTCTCTCCCCATCTGCATCCTCAGGACCTTCTACAGAGGTGTGGTGGAGAGTGTTCTGACGTACTGCATTGCTACATGGTACTCCAGCTGCAGTATGTCAGACAAAAAAGCCCTGCAGAGGATAGTCAAGGGGGCTGAGAGGGTAATTGGAGTCTCCCTCCCCTCTGTCCAAGAACTTTTTCAGAACCGTTGTAGGAGCAGGGCACTGAACATTGTCAAGGACCGTTCTCACCCTCTGCATAAACACTTTGAACTTCTTCCATCTGGTAAACGATTCCGGAGCATCAGAGGCAGAACCACCAGACTGATCAACAGCTTCCTTCCACAAGCTGTCAGGATGCTGAACAGTTGACCCGGAATCTCTCATACACACTACTGCACCTACGGACATTTTGTATATTATTTGTATATTATAGTTATTTAGGTTCCAAGGTTGTCATAGCCAGGAGCGGCACTGGGGTTAAGCTCCCAGTGCTCATAAAATGCTCCTTACGGCGTGCGTTTCGAAAAGCCTCTGACAACTAAGTCCAACTCCTAGCCTGCCCATGTGGTTTAGTCTCTAAGCCCGGCGGAACTGCTTTTACTAATAGGAGAAGGGGCGAGGGCGGATCTCTGGCGCCTTAAAACCAGATGCTTCGGGTAGATGGTGGCTCGTCAACCTGGGAAGGTAGCCCATCTAGGGGAAGGCAAAGCCTGATTTCAAACCTCCGCTGCCTTGCGGCACACCCGGTCACGGGAAAGGCTTCGGGAGTCAACCCTGAGGAAAAATCCGGAGTCGGAGCCCCTAAGACAGTTCTCTGTTGTGCTCAACATCGTTCTGGCAGCTCCTGCGACGGCGCTGGTGCCAAACTATAGCAGCCCTGCTGTTCCTTTGGATTCATCAGTGACGTGGAGAGGGGGGACATGCTGCATGGGTAACATCTTGACCTCCATATCTTCCTGCCCAGGCTTAAATCCTACCAACGCCCAACACTGGAAGGTAGAACACTGGTGCGCATCGGCCTGTTCAGCCACAGGCGGTGCTGTTCCAGCAGAGTAGACGTTTAGGATTCTCTTCCATGGTCATCATAGACCAACGGAGGCCGACGACGATAGTTAGTTAGTTTTTTTTTCCCAAGTATGTCTCAGGGATGTGTGAATGGATGGGGGGGTGGGGGTGGGGGGTGAAGCTATGTGGGAGTGTGTCTTAAATCATGCTGCTTCTATTTATATGGATTCCGAGAGAAACGCAATTTCATCTTGCCTGCACTACAGTTGTATGTACAGCAATATGACAATAAAGTTTGATTTGATTTGAGTGAGTGAGTGAGTGAGTGAGTGAGTGAGTGAGTGAGTGAGTGTTTGTGTGTGTGTGTGTGTGTGTGTGTGTGTGTGTGTAAATAAAGCCTGTTTCATCAAGGTCATCTCTCCCTATTGTGTGAACCCTTGCAACGTCACACTGGTGTCAGAAGTGGGATCATGAAGAAGATGGAAGCCAGAATTAGGACAGAGATTCAGCAGCTCAAGCGGATCATCGCTCAGCTGGAGATGGACAACAGACACACCGACCCCCGGAGTTGCTCACCGGGATGAATGGAGCAGCGGACCCAACGGGGCCAGCATACCCTGCCTTCTGCCTTTCTCAAGGCAGAGCGGGCCGAGCAGAGCAAACCGGCCCCACTTCCAGCCCTTTTCAGGGCAGGACGGGCCGGCGATTCCACTACGACCAGGGGCGGCGATCGACCAAGAGACGACCGTTCCGCCAATCTGCCAACGGGCCAAACTCGACCACCTTGGCGGCGAAACCCTGCTGGACGACTATCTGGTCCAGGTCGAGCTGGCTGCTGCACTGAACAGCTGGACACCCGAAGAGACTGCTATGCAGGTCACGCTGGCCCTGGAGGGCGGGGCCCTCCGCACGCTGTCTGACCTCCAGCCTGAGAAACATCACAGCTGGCCAGTGCTACAAGGAGCATTCCGGAGGCAGTTTGGGAGAGCAGCCAACGCTGAGCACGCCCAGGAACAGCTGGCCAACCGCCGGTGAAGCAGCCAAGAGAGCCTGGGAGCCTACGCAGCAGACATACGGCTGCTGACGCAGCGTGGCTACCCGGATTTTGAGCTGGGGCGGTGGAGAAGCTCGCCCTCCAGCACTTCATCCGGGGGCTCCGCCAAGCCTGGCTCCAGAACCACATCCGGATTCACGTCGCAAACAGCTGGGAGACGGCTGTGGCAGAAGCGGAGTGGGTGGGACCGTTGATGGATTATGCAGCTGATGTGTCGTCGCCAAGGCAGAGAGCTTTCCAGACCACAGCTGAGAGTGAGGAGGAGGAACTGCGCCGGACCACAGCGGCGCAGCCAATGAGAAGATGACAACGGCAGCGCGAGGAAGGGTGTTCCGCTACGAGGAGCCAGGACACATGGCGCGGTACTGCCCGGCACCTACCCCCAGGACAAACCGCCCCTCGCCGACTTTAAATTAGAGCGAAGTGGTATGGACGGGGACCTGCCGCCTCCCACAGACAATTTCCCTGATGAACTGTCACCACATTTGGGCCGAATTGGACACTCGCTAAGGATGTACCTACAGTGCAGCTTGGACAGCAAGCCGATCCGGGCCTTGATCAACACTGGTTCTACTATCTCCCTGGTCTGACCCAGAGTGCTGCCCGGTATGGACGAGGCAGAACCGCATGGGTGGGAACCTACCGGGTGCAGCATCACCACAGCCACCAGTGAGCGCACCAGACTGGGAGGGCGGAGAGTTCTTGTGGTTTGGGTGTCCGGCCAGAATACAAACCACCTGTTCTGGCTGGCTGACATCCAAGACCCCTGCATTATTGGACTCGGTCTGCTCGCAGCATGGGGCGCAACAACTGACACCGCCAGATCGTCTCTCTTGCTGGGGGCTCGGACCATCACGATCTGCAGTGGGACCCAGAGGAGGAACCCAGGGGCCAGCGTAATCGAGGGGTTGCCAGAACGGACTGAACCTGTCATAGCCCGAGTGTCGGTTCCGTCCACACTCGGGTCTTATATCATATTTTCTCTGGCTTTGACAGCAGAGGATTCCTTCTAGTTCCCTGGGCTCTTATTGTGATAGCGCCCAGGGGAGCTCCCTGCTGTCAGAGTCAACAGCTGCGCTGCTGTCAGGCTCAACAGCTGTGCTGCATCGGAGTCATTAGTTACCAGGGTTAAAAGCAGGTGCTGGGACTTCCGGGAAGATGGCGGAGAGACATAACACTTAAACAAAGAGCTCTCCCTAGCCGGATTAAAAATCATCGGTAAATGGTCAACTCGACATAAACGAATCAATAAACCAAGGGATGAAAACACGAAGGAACCGGGCACAAGGACAAAAACAGGGTAAAATTGAAGAATTCCTCTCCAACAACGCAGGAAAAACCGCTGTACGCAAAGCCCAAAAAAACGAGATGTCCACAGCAGTGAAAATGGAGGACACCAGACTCGACAACATGAACGCTGGCATCGCCAGTTTGGGTGAAGAGTTGAGAGAATTCAAGCGACAGCTACAACAGGATTTAGCGGCTCTTAAGGAGGAACTGAAAAAAGAAATTAAGGAGGAAATCATGGACCTCCGAAGAGAAATGGAGCGTAAATTAACGGAAAACATGGAGGAGCTGCGCTCCCAGCGGGCGTGTATGACAGAAGCGCAGACCCGAATTTCGGAACTAGAAGATTGGAAAAGCGAGGCAAACGAACAACTACAGACCCTGACGACGCAAACGCAGAGGATGCAGGAGAAAATAAACGACTTGGAGAGCAGATCCCGACGAAGCAATATGCGCATCTTTGGAATTCCGGAGGGCATTGAAGGCAACTCGATGACAAAATTCATGGATCAGTTCTTAAAAAAAGAACTGGAAATACCCGGAGAAACGGATCTGCAGATTCAACGGGCGCACAGAACACCGGCACAGAACCCGAAAACAAACTCTCCACCCAGGTCAGTTGTGGTAAACTTTGTGAAATATGACATAAAGGAAAGAATCCTGACGCAAGCATGGAAAAAAAAGATACGAATCGGCGACAAACAGGTATTTTTTGACCATGACTACCCGACAGAAATCGTGCAGCAGCGGAAGAAATATGCCAATATTAAAAAAAACGCTGAAAGAGAAAAAAATTAGATTCCAAACGCCGCTAACGAAAATGAGGATTCATTGGGAGGAAGGCACAAGAACCTACAACACGGCCGAAGAGGCAGCGCGGGATATGATGGAGCGGGGCCTTGAGGTGAGCGTGCCGAAGGAGACGGCTGGAGCAGCGGCGGCCCTGAACGCACCACGACAGACGGAGTGGAGGCGAGTGAACGGCGGAAGAAGGGGGAGAGACGTAGAGCAGCGGGCCCAGGACAAACTACAAGGCTTTCAACTGAAAGCCTAGATCATAACAAAGATTAAGTAAGGCACAGAAGAAATGAAGGCCAAGAAGACAAGGTAAAAGAGAAACAGACGGCTAGGAGAGGTTTAAGTGATATTTGTTGGACATTTCTAGACTTATGACTATTACTTTGATAGTAAATACAGGTCTAGGGAGGGCCCTTCACTCTGTGAAGACAAACCCCCCACCCACCAACAGGGACCAGTGGGCAGAAGAAAGGCCCAAAGTACGGAGGTCGAGTTTTTTTAATGTGTTTTTATATAAATATGTGTTATTTTTGTTGTTAAAGGGGCTAGGAGCACAAGTTAAAAAAATGGAAAAACATGAATATGGGTAAAAATCTTAAGATAATGACACTAAACGTGAATGGTCTGAACTCACCTGTTAAAAGGGAAAGAATAATAAGAAAATTCAAGAAGGAAAAAGCTGAAATTATATTTATGCAAGAGACACATTTGAGCAAGGCAGAACATGTGAAACTAAAGAGATTTGGCTATAAGAACTCCTACTACAGTTCATTTAAGGGAGGAGCAAAAAGGGGGGTTATGATACTAATCTCAAACAAAATACAATTTGAAAGTGAACAGGAAATCCAGGATAAAGAAGGCAGGTATGTAATAATAAAGGGAAGAATAGATGGTATGCAGATCACATTAGTGAACATCTATGCCCCACCAGAAAGTGACAAGGGTTTTTTTCAACATCTGTTTGATCTCATAGCAACACACAGTGAAGGAGTCCTAATTTGTGGAGGAGACTTAAATGCTGTCATGGATCATGAAGTTGACACAACAAGTGTTAAGAAGACAAAAAAACATGTAACAAAGTTCATAAGAACCTCACTGGCAGAAATGGGTATGGTAGACATATGGAGGGACCTACACCCACTCGAAAAAGACTATACACATTATTCAGCAGCCCATAAAGTACACTCTAGAATAGATTACTTCCTTATGAATGAAGGTGACAGACACAGGGTGAGAAATTGTTGGATTGGAGGGGCAGAAATATCAGATCATAATCCTATATACATGGAAATATATTTAAACAATAGAAAACGACAAACAACATGGAAACTTAACGTAGGACTGTTAAATGATGAGAAAATGAAAGAAAGAATAAAAATAAACATAAACGAATATATCCAAGAGAATGACAATGAAGAAGTGGACCCAACAATACTATGGGACGCACTAAAAGCCGTGTTAAGGGGTAAATTAATTGTTGAAACAGGAAAAGCAAATAAGACTAAACTGGAAGCGTATGAACAAAGATGTGAGAGACTAAGGGAATTAGAACATAAACATCAAAGCACAAATGATCCAAAAATATATCAAGAAATTAAAGAAGAAAAAACAAAGATAAAAGAAACACAAATGGATGAAATTGAAAGGAAAAATAGATATCTAAAGCAAAAATATTATGAAACGGGGCCAAAAGCCACAAAACTGCTGGCAAAACGGTTAAGAAAACAACAAACAATGAATAATGTATACAAGATTAAAGACCCCACCACAAATAAAACCACAGTTAACCCAGAAAACATCGAAGAAATTTTCCATAATTTCTACCAAGAACTATACTTGCAACCTGAAGAAACAAATACTAAAGATATCAAAAAATTTCTAGACACATTGGACTTGCCATCAATAGGAAATCAACAAAATGAAAAACTAACAGCAGAAATAACAACACAAGAGATCAGAGATGTGATTAAGTCACTTAAAAATGGTAAATCACCAGGTAGTGATGGATACCCATCTGAGTTTTATAAACTGTTTATAGAAGAACTCACGCCACAGCTCCTAAAGTCATTTAATTGGACGCTGAACAACAACAAAATACCTCCAACATGGAATGAAGCAATCATTTCAGTTATTTTAAAACCAGGGAAAGATAAAGAACAATGTGGAAACTATAGACCAATCTCTTTATTAAATGTAGATTATAAAATATACACAACAATTATATGTAAACGAATAAAGACATTCTTGACGGAATTGATAGAAGATGATCAAACTGGATTCATAGAGGGACGCCAAACACATGACAATATCAGGAGAACAATACATATAATTAACCAAATACATAAAGAAAAGAAAAGCGCAGTAATAATGAGTTTAGATGCAGAAAAAGCATTTGACAGGGTTAACTGGAAATTCCTATATAGTGTACTGGAGCGCTTTGGATTTAACGAAAAATCAGTACAATGCATAAGGACGCTATATCAAGAACCTGTGGCAAGAATCAAGATAAACGGTAGCTTAACAGACAAAGTAAATATACAAAGATCAACTAGGCAGGGATGCTGCTTATCGCCCACCTTGTTTGCTCTGTTCATAGAACCATTGGCTCAAGCGATACGACAAAATAAGAAATTAAAAGGTGTAACAATAAAGGGGGCGGAACACAAGATTGGGCTATTTGCTGACGATATTATAGTTTACCTTGAACAACCAGATAAATCAATAATGGAAATGATGAACTTGATAGAAAATTTTGGAAAATTATCAGGATACAAGATAAACATAACAAAAACACAAATACTGACATTCCACTATAACCCTCTAAACCAGATAACTGATAAGATCAAACTAAACTGGAAGCAAAAAGAAATAAAATACCTTGGAGTGAACATACCTAAAGACCTAAGCAAAATATATAAAGCAAACTATGATAGGTTGGAACAAGAAATAAAAAAAGATATTGATAGATGGTCAATCTTAAATATGGATCTGAATTCAAAAATTGAGACAGTCAAAATCAGCATACAACCTAGATTACTTTACCTCTTCCAGGCTATACCAACAGAGATTCCAGATGCCCAATTCTCAAAGTGGGACAGGATGATATCGAGATTTGTTTGGGGAGGTAAAAAACCAAGAGTGAAATATAAAACCCTCCAATTACCAAAAGAGAAAGGAGGCATGGGCCTACCGAGTCTAAAGGAATATTACTACTCAGCACAAATAAGATATATCATATGTTGGTGCGACGAGGGATATGAGGCAAAATGGAAAGAAATGGAAAAGGAAATTGAGGGACTCCCAGTACAAAGCATAATAGGGGATAAAGATGCATATAAGCAAATCAAACAAATAGACCCAATCACTAAATTTACTTTAGAACTGTGGTATAAAATAGTACAAAAATATAATATAAGGGAAGACATAAAACTATTGAAATGGGTAGCATTTGACAGTCAGTTTGAACCGGCAAAACAAGATAGGGGATACAAAAATCTGGTGAACAAGGGAATCACAGCATGGGGCAATATCGGAAAAAAAGATCTCGGGAGCTTTGTAAATATCAGGAGAAAATTTAAATTAGAAAGATCGGAATTTTTCAGATATCTGCAGATGAGAGATTACTATATGAAGAAGATTAGGCATAACCTCCAAACAGATGTGAACGAGATTATACAACTTATTTTAAGCTCGTATGCAGGAAATAAAATAAGAATTATTTCAAAACTATATCAGAAACTTATGACAAACAATCATACAAGTAACTATATAAAGGAGAAATGGGAGAAAGAGCTCAATTTAAACATAACAGAAGAAAGCTGGCAGGAAATATGGAAAACACAACACACATCAACAAATTCAAGGGCATGGAGGGAATTTGGATGGAAAAACCTGATTCGCTTTTTCATTACACCACAGATTCAAGGAAAATATACAAATACCCAATCTTTATGCTGGAGGGGATGTGGGGCTCAAAATGCAGACCACTCACATATGTTTTGGAAATGCTACAAAATATCATCATTTTGGAAATCTATGCATGTGACAATACAGAGGATATTAGGATATAATATACCAATGAACTGTAACCTGATGTACTTATGTGATCTTAAAAAAGACAGTGTTATACAGGCTGAGGACAGATATCTAGTTAAAATCTTGTTGATTGCATGTAAAAAAACTATCACAAAAAAATGGCGATCAGAAGTTCTTCCTGACCAAGAACAATGGACTGACATTGTTGAGGACATACGTATGATGGAAAAACTAACATATCGACGAAGAATGCAAGAAGGAATATGGGAGAAAAAATGGCGGAAATGGACACACTACAAAGTGCAACAACGAGGCAGAAATTGAAAGAATAACCAAAGACACTGAAAAAACCAGAAGAATTAAGAGATGGAAACTAAAAACTTGATGCTCCAACATTTGTCCCCCCCCTTTTTATTTTTTATTTTTTTTTATTTTTTATTTTTATTTTGTTTATTTTTTTTATTTTTCCCTACCCTAACCCCTTTGTTTTTTAAATGTAGAATGTGATCTGAATGCATTATATATGATGAAAAATGAATAAAAATCTAAGTTACAAAAAAGCAGGTGCTGAATGCTCCCCGATGCGGCAGTCTCTGTTCATCTCTGTTCATCGCTGTTTATCCCTGTTAACCTACCTGGGAATCTCCTGTTAACGTTCCCGTTTATCGTCTTATAAGGTACATTCTGTGAGACTTTACCTTCGTTGTTACTTCGTCTGGCGCATCGGGTGCTCCCCGGCTCAGACGCTAACCATTCATCGTGTGTTATCCTATGACTGTCCTACCTGCACTGTTATGTGTGTCACCCTCTGTTCCTGCACCTGTCAATAAATATCACTGCAACTCACTGGTGACTGCTGGCATCTTATGGTGGCTCATGAGGGCCACCGTGACAGAAGCGGGTGTGTCGCCGCCAGAACCGGGTGTGTTGCCGCCAGAACTGAACACAGCAGCGCCACCAGCATGAGCAGAGGGAGCGCAATCGCCGACAGAGACAGCAGGGGGGGGGGGGGGGTTTACAGCGGAGCGGGTCAATGTGTAAGCAGAAACACAGCAGGCAGTCAAGGAGCTGCAGCAGATTCTAGTCCGCTGCAGCTCACTGGAATCAGGACAGAGACGCCAGCTGCGGGAGCTGTTGCAGGCTCACGTGCCCTGGAGCTGCTGCATTGTTTACCTGGATGACCTGCTGGTTCACGCAGCTGACTTTGATGGTGCCCTGTCCAACCTCCGGAAAGTATTAGATGCCATCCGATGGGCCCGGCTGCGGCTGCACCCATGGAAATGCCACTTATTTCAGCGAGAAACCACCTTCCTTGGCCACATTGTCAGCGCAGCAGGAGTCGCCACCGTTCCGGAGAAAGTGGCAGCGGCGAAAAACTGGCCGGTGCCACGGGACGTGGCAGATTTACGGAGTTTTCATGGACTGGCCTCCTATTATAGGAGGTTTGTGAAGGATTTCACCAACATCGCCAGCCCGCTGCATCAGCTGACATAGAAGGGCCACACGTTTGAGTGGAGTGAGAACTGTGCTGCTGCTTTTTCCGGCCTTCACTCACTGGAGCCCCCGTCCTGCAGTATCCCGACCTGAACCACCCTTTCATCGTCGACACAGACGCCAGCAACCAGGGCATCGGGGCGGTGTTATCCCAGGAGGGAGAACACGGAGAGCAGGTAGTTGCTTTTTCAGCCTCTCAGCAGAGCCGAAAGGAATTATTGTGTTACTCGCAGAAGAGCTGTTGGCTGTCATCCAGGGGCTTCGTCATTTTCGCCTGTATGTGTACGGGGGTGGGGGGCGGTTCAGTTCAGGACAGATCATGCTTCCCTGACCTGGCTACTGAACTTTATAGAGCTGGATGGACAGTTAGCAAGATGGTTGGAGGCACTGCAGGATTACGATTTTCTGATTGTGCATCAGGCAGGCCGCCTCCATGCCAACACTGACGTGCTGTCTCAGTGTCCCTGTGCTGTGGAGGACTGTCAGCACTGCCAGTGGGCAGAGGATTGAGTCCAAGCCGTCCCACGGGCTGCTGCTCTCTGGACCGCTGTGAGCAGGAATAACACAGCAGCCTAGGTATCCACCTGGTGCACCCCTGCAGTGCTGATATTTGGACGCGAGCTGCACACACCGGTGGATTTGGTGTTGCCCCCCCCCCCCCGAGCCGGAGGTGGAGGGCAAACCAGGGTTGGATTATTTGTTTTGCTTGAGAGAACGTCTCCACACAGTGCACAAACTGGCGGCGAAGGGTATGCAGCTCCTCCACCGATCTCGGGACCACACCGGCGCTGCACCTCCGCTGGGCCCTGATTGGGTCCCGGCTGCACCCACATCGGACCCCGACTGGGCCAGGACAGCTCCTGCGGTGGATCCCGATTGGGCCTCGGGCGCACCCACGTCGGACCCCGATTGGGCCACAGCGGCTCCCGCGCTGGACCCCGATTGGGCCACGGGCGCACCCACGTCGGACCCCGATTGGGCCACGGGCGCACCCACGTCGGACCCCGATTGGGCCACAGCAGCACCCACGTCGGTCCCCGACTGGCTCGGTGCAGCTCCGCTGAAGACCTCCACCCCTGAACCCGGAATCTCCACCTCAGCAATTCCAACTGGCTCTGCGCCGGTGACACTGCAATAAAGCTCAGGAGACACAGAAAAACTGGGATCAGTATCACCGGCAGCAACAGAACCCAGCGAGACGAGCTCGGGTGCAGCAGGCGGCTGCCCCTCACTCGCCTCCCCGAGAGGCAGGCAAAAATGCTCCAAGACAGGGGAAAGAGACACAAGAGTGAGCACTTGCCTGCACTCAGGTTCTGTTGCTGTCCAGGACTCCATTGATCCAGGTTCAGGCCGAAGAAGTCCGTGCGCAGGCTCCAACGCAGCTGTGTCGGGCTCCGCAGCTGGCAAGATGGTTTCCGCAGCCTGAGGTTCCTCTCGCGCTGGTGTCCACGCCGATGACTCGTATGGCGTGGAGGCAGGGGATCCTCGACCCACTGGCTCGGACCGCTCCGGCAAGGAGACCCGGGTACGCTTCATCGTCGGCACAGGTTCCGGGCTGCAGTCTGCTCTTCCCTCTGTCCCCGACGTGGCTGCAGGGCCGGATCCAGGCTTTCCAGCACCGCAGGCCCCCTCCTCACCCCGCAACGTAGACCTGGCGTCGCAGACCACTCAGCAGAGGGAGACACAGAGGCAGCAGGTTTGGTTATCACAACTACAGCAGGTGGCGGGAGCTCGGGGGGCTGCGAACCCCGAACTCCGCCCCCAGGAGTCAGACAAGGCAGGTTACAATTATGGTGTAAAGAACGAACTTGCACTTGCCTTTCTCCCGGCAGGAGGATGATGCCTGCTGTAGGGGACGTTGGTCCTCCTTCTCCCCGCTGGATGGCGACAGAGGGCCCCCTGGAAGGACGAGGAGGAGCCGCTCTCAGAGGTCCGCTGACGGGCTTCGCCGGCAGCGGGTCCAGCCGGGGATTCTGCTGAGGTTGACTGTGGAGGTGACGACGGTTTCTGGCAGAGGGCGAGGCGAAGGTGAGGCCCGGGAATCGCCGCTCCTGTGCGGAGACAGAGGCGAGGAGGTCGGCGAACTCCGGGAAGTCACTTAATTCGGGATTCCTCTCCACCAGTCTGACTGCCGCCGTCACATGTTTGATAATCTGTGTGGGGTGAACTGCCGAAAGAGCGGCCGCCACTCGGTCCCAGATGGAAGCAGCTGTGAGTTGGAGCTTCCCCGGGGGATTCCCGAATAACAACACTCTCCGGCGGGGATCACCCCTGGGTGGAGCGAACTCCTGGACTGGAGTGGAGGCAGGAACGGGATCTGGACGTGAGAAGCGGGGATGCCTCCTCTTCGGCTTCCTGCCGGGATTTCCCTCCAGCCCACGGAGTATCTCGCGCTGTGCGGCAATATCATCTCTCCTCGCGTCGACCTCAGGGTGATTAGTAAAGCGGGGGAGATGATCCAGAACATCCTCAGCTTGGTCCAGGTACCAGTGCACGTCGCTGTGGAAGTCGAGGAGGGAGGCGGCAATGAGGATTTCGGCCATGCACTCGAGGGCGTCCGCCAGACCGTCGCTCTGACTCTGAGCACGGACCCTCCGCGACGGCATGCTTCCAGCACGGTACCCAGATAGGAAGAACATTAGTCCAATTCAGCAAAAACTCACCGGGACGGCGTCTCGGTGTGGCGTCTCCGTTTAGACGTCTTGGCTGGAGTATAATGTCATGCGGTGACCCTCGCGGGCCACCATAAGACACCAAAAGTCTCCAGTGAGTTTTGCATTTGATGTTTTATTTTAACAAAGGCAAGACGAGAACACAAAGCTGTGAGCCGCTGTGGGCAAAACACACACTACAGAATACAAGAGGTCGTAGGGCTAACCCCAGCCACTACGACCTTAACCATGAACATGAACAAAAATATAAACACGAACAAGGACCAGGAATGTTTGACGATACTCCAGCAATCAACTGCTGCCAGCGCCCGCTAATAAAGCCGGTCGCTAACGAGCAGGGATGCCAAACAGCTGATCGACCTTGACCCCACCGAGCGCTGTCACAATAAGAGCCCGGTGGAGCCAGAATGTAATCCACAGCCGTCAAGGCTGGCAGAGATGATACATGGCCCAAGCGCGGACAAGATCGACGCTCGGGTAGTAACAGATAGTCTTGAGATTTCATTGTACCCTGCACAGATTCAAGACACCCTGTGCCAGATGCAGCAAAGCAGCCCCAGAACATAACAGAACCTCCTCCATGTTTCACAGTAGGGACAGTGTTCTTTTCCTGGTATGCTTCATTTTCACGTCTGTGAACATAGAGCTGATGTGCCTTGCCAAAAAGTTACAGTTTTGTCTTGTCTGTCCATAGGACATTCTCCCAGAAGCTGTGTGGCTTGTCAACATGCAGTTTGGCAAATTCCAGTCTGGCTTTTTTATGATTTGTTTTCAACAGTGGTGTCCTCCTTGGTCGTCTCCCATGAAGTCCACTTTGGCTCAAACAATGACAGATGGTGCGATCTGACACTGATGTACCTTGACCTTGGAGTTCACCCTGAATGTGTTTAGAGGTTGTTCTGGGCTGTTTTGTTACCATTCGTATTATCTGTCTCCTCCTGCGGCCATGTCCAGGGAGGCTGGCTACAGTCCCGTGGATCTTAAATTTCTGAATAATATGTGCAACTGTAGTCACAGGAACATCAAGCTGCTTGGAGATAGTCTTATAGCCTTTACCTTTAACATGCTTGTCTATAATTTTCTTTCTAATCTCCTGAGACAACTCTCTCCTTTGCTTCCTCTGGTCCATGTTTAGTGTGATGCACACCATGTCACCAAACAGCACAGTGACTACTTGTCACCCTTTAAATAGGCCGACTGACTGATTACAAGTTTGTAGGCACCTGTGATGTTAATTAGAGGACACATCTTGGTTGAACATGTCCCTATGGTCACATTATTTTCAATCTTTTCTAAGGGTACCATCATTTTTGTCCAGGCCTGTTTCATGAGTTTGTTTTTTTAAAATAATTCTGTTGAACCACAATTCAAAAGCATTGTCTGATTTTCATTGGTTAATTTTCATAGAATTTTTTTTTATTACCACTTTTGTCAGATTCAAGTTATTTCTTTGACCATTGTGGGTTTTTCTTTCATTAACAGAGGGGTACCAACAATTTTGTCCACGTCTGTACACAGGTACGGTAGTGGCTTCGCAGGTGGAACTATGCAATTAAGAGTGCGGCGTGCAGAACTCATAATAGAGTAAAATGGCCCAAGAATTATGGAAAATATGTACAGTAGTGATTTCACAGATGGGTCAGTATATGTACATGAAAGTGAGGAGTGCAAAGACAGGTGATATAGTGATAATTAAAAAGGTCCACTGTTCTGTGCATGTGAGCATTCAAAGGGAGGGAGTGGGGCCTCTGACTGTTTGCAGTCCGGATGGCCCAGGGGAAGAAACTGTTTGTCAGTCTGGAGGTGTGGGACCTGATCGATCTGAACCGTCATCCAGAGGGAAGCAGGTCAAACAGATGGTGGGCGGGATGTGAAGGGTCTCCTGTGATGGCCTTGATCCTTCTGAAACAGGAGGATCTGGAGATGTCTTCCAAGGAGGGCAGAGGGCTGCTGATGATTTTTGGGGCGGTGTTGATGACCCTCTGCACAGCCTTCCTGTTCTCGGCTGTGAAGCCAGCGTACCACACACCCAGACAGTAGGTGAGCACGCTCTCCATTGAGCAGTGGTAGAAGGCCAGCAGCAGCTTCTGATCCAGATTGTTCTTCCTCAGGACACGGAAGTGCCACCGCTGCTGGGCTTTCTTCACCAGGGCCTTGGTGTTGAGGAGAGGTCAGAGGAGATGTGGGTGCCCAGTAACCTGAAGGCGGGGACATTTTCCACACGGTCCCCATTTATGAGGAAGGGGGGGTGGTCCTGTCTGTTCTTCCTGAAGTTCATAATGAGTTCTTTGGCTTTTTGGACATTCAATTTCAGGTTGTTTGCTTGGCACCACAGCAGCAGATTCTCTACCTCTGCCCTGTATGCCTTCTCATCGTTGTCGGTGATGAGCCCAACCAAGGCGGTGTTGTCCACGTATATCACGATAACAGTGGTTGGGTGGGTTGGAATACAGTCAAAGGTGTACAGGGAGTACAGTAGAAGGCTTAGCACGTAGCCTTGATAAAGCCTTGATAAAATACTCATTAAAATTGCTGGCTATAACTAAGCTGTCTCAGTGAAGTTTTCCCATTCAAATTGAGTTGTATGACTTCTCTTTTTTTTTTTTTTTTTTTTTTTGCATTTATTCCTGTGAGTTTATCAATACATTTCCAGAGTTTTTTGTTGTTTCCCTTTGCAATTTTGATTATGTCTAAGAAGAAATTTGCTTTTGCTTTATGGAGCTGTATGGTGACTTCATTTTTGAGGCTTTAAAAAAAAAAAATCAGTGTATCTATACTTAGAACAGTTTTTAATTATCAAAAATTTTTCAAAACAGTCAATTCTCTTTTTAAAAAAAAAAAACTCACACAGCCTTTATCTTGTTTTTGTCTCCCAGAAATGTTTTTGACTCTTCTGTCTAAATCGTCAATGTCACGATTAGAAAAAGCCAACCTACCACGGTCCTAGAGACCCGACCACTGCTCTATTATTGGCCTGCCTAGCTGTTTTGTCATGTACATGAAAGGGGAACTAAAGGTAGTGTATTAGCCCCTGAGCTATTAGCTCCCAAGCACTGGCACCAGGAAGCTCGAACCAGACATGGCTTATAATCTTATTTTCTTCAAAGCTTAGTCATCCTAATAACTATCCCTGTTACCACCTGGTTCACCGGTCCACAATATACCTTGCGTCACTCTGGCCCATTTCTCAGTGGTTTTTCCATGATTGCAAAGCCGGCGCCGGTGTGCCAGTTGCAGCAACCACCTACACCACGACCCAAGGCTGCTTCCCAGAGCTCCCCCACCATCCTCCGGGGGCTCACGTGACTCCACTCTAATCTTGCAGGCCACATAAGGGAGCCGCTTTGTGACGGCGCATCCCCCAGCTGGCCATGGGAGAGAAGCAGAGTCCCGCGGAGCGAGACACTGCACTTTGAGATTTTGTGGCTCGGCCAGTGCCCTTGGGTTGCAGTGATTGGTGGGTCGCCCAGCATGCGGTGCTGGCGATTTGCTGTGGCATCCCAGCGAAGTTGTTGGGAGATGGATTAGAATGATGTGAGATACACAGTCAACTGTGGATCAGTGAACCAGTGCTGCTCATCCAAGTTTAAAGAAGGATAAAAGCTACTCAGCTAATGGCTACTGTAACTGACATAACAGGAAGGGCAGAGTTGAACAGGTGAAGGATGTTTCTTAAAGTGATAGGCTTTAAATCAGAGCATTTCAAGAAAGCCAGGACAAATAAAAAACAAATTTGCTTCAATAATTAAAAAAATTAAAGAAAATGTGAACAAAATATGTCACAAAAAAGTGCATTCAATGACCCCTTTAAAACAAAGATTTGAAAAATACAACTGTTTGATAATCGTGCGCCGGATGACAAACAACAAAGTAATCAACGTAGGAATCCTGCTGAACTTCCCCTTGTACAGGTGGACTGTGTGAAACCAAAATTGATTTGATTTTTTTTTTATTTTGTATACTTTATTGATCCCCAGAGGGGAAATTGAGGGCATCCACCTGGATGGATGAAGCAGCCACGGTACGGCGCTATCCCTTAACCATTCACACACACATTCACACCTAGGGCCACTTTAGAGTCTCCAATTAACCTAACCTGCATGTTTTTGGCCTGTGGGAGGAAACCGGAGAAATCCCAGAGTAAACCCATGCAGATACGGGGAGAACATGCAAACTCCACACAGATCACTGTTGGTCAGGGGCTGAGATCGAACCAGAGATCCCATGGCCAAGGGTGAGTTGCTGTGCTGGCGCAGTGCCAGCAATTGGACAATGACCATTCAGCTTTAAACTGTGAGTAATCATCAGTAGGAAGGGAAACAGTGGAGAAAAACAAAACAAAATCATGTTCTCAACTAGAAAAGCACTCGGAGAGCGCAGACCTCCTCCAAGCGCCACAGTTCCCCCCATACAGTGTTTGTGTGTACGTTTACAGATTCCTTGACCATGAAAACATATGACTAGCAATTGGATTCACAATGACAGGATTAGTGGTTCAGTAGTTATTCACGAAAATCGCATTTTCCGTAATGGCGGTTTTCTTCTGGACGGTGATCCGGATCGCCACCAAAATCTAATCATCTGTAGGATACCCCATTTCTGACAATCTGTGAAAATTTCATGAAAATCCGTCCATAACTTTTTGAGTTATCTTGCTAACAAACAAACAAACAAACAGACAAACAGACAAACCAATGCCAATGAAAACATAACCTCCTTGGCGGAGGTAATAACAAGAAATATGCCAAAGGGGCTGCAACTAAGGTTTGGGTGAAGGAAGCTGATTTCTTTAATGTGAGCATGGCTTCAGCTGGATTCATGCTGCACCTCTGCTGCCCGCGTAGGCTACCTGTAACCGGAAACCTCGTGTGACGAAATTTACGTCATGGTCTCCACTCCGCTAGTGTCTGCAGTGCTCAACCGCGGACGACCGCGTGCGGCCCATATTCTGTGACTGCGCCACCTACCCACGACCTGAAGCCTTATTCATGCTGCATTTTTTCTCTAGTCCGCTTTGGTTCGTGTGCGCTTTGGACGAACCCAGCACGCACGCGGTGCTATTCATGCTCACTTTTTTCCTCTACCCAGGCCAAGCGGTTGACGCATGCGCACAACCATCATTTGTAGTTTCACTCCCAGCCGATAAGTAGCAACAATGTTCTGACGCGCCAGGATTTTCACCAACGAAGAAACGCTGCTTGCTTTCTGCTGTTTGACTTCCCAGTTTTCACTCCTTTTCCACGAAGATGCTACTGCTGCTGCTACTTAAGTATTTATGTTTGATTCATAAATGTTTATTTTTGTCTTCCGCTTACTCGTTGTCTTCTTTGTCTACTTTGTCTTGGTAAGCTGTGCCGATATCACCACCTCGTGAAAGGGACGTTCAGTCTTGCACATGCGCTTTTCAACGCGTTCAGGTCGTGGCCAGGCAGCACGGTCACAAAATTTGGGCTGCATGCGGTCGTCCGCGGTCGAGCACTGCGGACACTAGCGGAGTGGAGACCATGACGTAAATTTTGTCACACGAGGTTTCCGTTACACGTACGCAGACAGCAGAGGTGCGGCATGAATCCAGCTTGAACGTGTTGAAAAGCGCAGGCACAGGCTCAGTTTACCCACATTTAGGGGTATTTTGGGATGAATTTAACATTGAGCTTTTGGCCAACACAAATATCAGGAGGTGTCTGTTGACTTGTCCCCAGACCACACAGGGGTATGCAATGACCATAGTGTTATCTGCAGTATTTGTGCAGCCCTTTCTCAATATTTTCTACTGAGAAACCCACCCACAACAGTTCAGGTTTGGGCCATGATGTCACAAATCTGAATCCCAAAGAGATGTCCTTCGGGTGTCAGTCTCGCAATGAATATGTGATCTATGCCTGATCATGAATGTGATATCTTGAGGCAATATAAGTCAGAGAAATATCAGTCTTCTTGGTATAAGAACCTCTGTGGCATCTTGTGGCTAAAAAAAAAAAAAAAGCTTTTGTGTAACCCTAAGAATGAGGCAAACAGTTTGATGCACAATCACATGGACAAAGCTAGGCTTGTTAAGCCTCACAACAAGCACTCACACAGTTTATTAGTCAGTACATGGCACAGATAACACCATTCAGACACAAACGTGCCTTACACTCTCTTCTCAGACTTGTTCTTCAGTGCATTATCCCCATCCCAGCCCTGCACTTACCGATAATAAGTGGTGGGGTGCTGTTGCTTGGTGTCCCGTTTTTGGCAGGAGGAGGAAAAACCACATTGAGGATCCAGAAGCCGGAAGAGAGGTGAAGCCCCAGCAGAGACCCAAGCAGCACTATCATGCATAACCTTGCCGGGGAGTCCATCTTTCCACCTTTCTGGCAGCTCTGTTGTGGGCGGAGTTTTGTGGCTGTTTTGCCGTGTGCGCCGCAGCTGGAGGCGGGGGCAGAGGCGGTCACAGACCGGGAGGTCAGACACGCCGCTGGAGGTCTTTGTGTCGTTGTAAAAACACGTACATCGTTGCTGGGAACGGCTGTTTACGTAACGCTTTGATCCCAGAATCCTGCTTTGGCACAGACGGGGGGATTAGAACAAAATTCCCCCAAATCGACTTTCTCATCATAATTATTTAATCGAAAGTTACGACGAACTCAGACATAAGAGGGCATTTGGATTCATTCAAAGCTGGAGAAATAAGTTGAAATCTAAAGTTTGTAACATACTTCAAACATTGTCGCTTTATATGAATGGCGATGAAGACATGAGAAGTCGTTTAGCTTCGTTTAAAGTCGTCACTGACCGGACAGGTGTCGTGCCCAAAAGTGACTGGCTGCCAAATACCGATCGGCTCGCTGCAGGAGCGCGCCTGCCTCGCTCGGCTAAAGCCGTTTTTTTCGGATTCTGACGGGCTGAGGGGCTGCTTTTGAGCAAAACGGACGTAACTTTTTGTTCGTGCAGGTAGCGAAGGTATGTCTGTGAGTATTTAATGCGGGATTAGTCGTAATTTTAGACCCCATGACTTTTGTGTTAGAATAATCAGATTGTGGAGAGAGGAATAACCAGGCAGAGCGGTCCAGAGTAAAGCAGGCTTTATTAATTTCTCTCTCTCACATCATCCAGAATCACAAGCATCTGGAAAAAAAAATAGCAGGTTCCAGGCACCTCTGCTTTTATAGCCTACAGCCCGCTCAGTCACCTGTGGTGCTGCAGTAACATGAAAGACTTTGCAATTCCCATTCTCTTTGTCACTGTTTGCATCAACACACAACCCCCCCCCCCCCCCCATGACGATTCCCCTTGTCCTTCCGTCTGAGTGGAAACATACTGAGTGGGTCCTCCACCCCCAGAAACTCAGACTGAGCGTTAACCCTCATGTCCTTTGGGCTTCAGCCTATGTCCATAGCGGCTGTAACGGGGGGGTCTGAGGCGCTGCTGTGCCGGTGTGGGGCTCTTGGGGGTGCGTCCGTCTGTGGGGGGACATTGGGAGGGGGGGGGCATCTTTAGCATGCCATTGTGACTGATCTGACGAGTTATTTACCTGGGGAGTTCTCAGTGGGGGTCGTCCGCACCGAGGAGCTCAGGCCAACACCACCTGCTCGTCTGCTAAAACGAAAGTGGGCTTAAGCCTGTCTATACAGACTGTTTCCCTGCGTCCCCCCAAGTCTAACAAAAAATGTTTCTCCCCGGGTTCCAGCACTCTGAACGGGCCATTGTAGGGTGGGCGCACGGGGATCCAGTGGGCATCGTGCCTGACAAATACGAACACCGCGTCCTTCAAGGCCTTTGGCACAAAAACACGTGGAAAACAGTGGTGGACCAGGCTGGGTACTGTCCCTGCCACTGCGCTATGCAGTGAAAGCGGGGATGGATCGTGCTCGGCGCGGGGCTGTCCGGCAAAAATTCCCCTGGGAGCCACAGCGGCTGGGAAAAAAACAGCTCTGCTGGGGAGGCTGCCAAATCCTCCTTCGGTGCTGAATGCAACCCTAACAGAACCCACGGCAACCGGTCCATCAAATTTGCATTCGTAAGCGAAGCCGTGAGCGCTGCTTTAAGCGACCTATGGAAACGCTTGCATAACCCATTGGCCTGGGGGTTGTACGCGGTTGTGCGATGAATTGTGATGCCCAGGCTCCGGGCCATCGTGGACCAGAGGTCAGAAACAAACTGCGGGCCCCGATCAGACATGATATCTGAAGGGGCGCCGAAACGTGCCACCCATGTCGTCAAAAAAGTGCGTGCAACTTCTGCAGACACGATGGAAGCTAGCGGGACTACTTCGGGCCAGCACGTGGTGCGGTCCACCACTGTCAGGAGGTGCATGAACCCCTGCGATGGCGGGAGGGAGCCCATGAGGTCCACGTGAATGTGGTTGAACCTCCTACCCAGGATATGGAACGGCTCCAAAGGGGCCTTTGTGTGCCTGTGCACCCTGGCTTGTTGGCACGCTATGCAGGCTGCAGCCCACTCTTTCACCTGTTTGCGCAGGCTCGGCCAGATGAACTTTGCTCCCACTATTTTGACTGACGCATGCACTCTTGGGTGCGCCAGGGAGTGAACCAACTCAAAAACGCGGCGGTGCCAAACGCGTGGGCGCGGGCGGCCCGTGGAGACGTCACAGATTGTGGGGGGGGGGGCGTCTTGCAGTACTCTGCTCTCCAGCCTTAACCCTGTTGGTCCAGACTGGAGCGCGCAAACGTTGGCATCGCCGATCTGCTCAGCGGCCATGGCAGTGTAATCTATACCCACATAGACTGGGGCCACTAATGCGCGAGAGGCAGTCCACCACCACGTTGAGTTTACTGGCCACATGCTGAATGTCGGTCGTAAACTCCGAGATCGCAGCCAGCTGTCTCTGCTGCCGGCCCGACCATGGTTCCGAAACCTTGGCCATAGCGTACGTTAGCGGCTTGTGGTCCACAAACGCAGTGAAGGTGCGCCCTTCCAGCCAGAGCTGGAAGTGGTGTATGGCCAGGTGGACAGCCAGTAACTCCTGTCAAACGCGTTGTATTTACGCTCACTGTCGCGCAAAGATCTGCTAAAAAAAGCAAGCGGCTGCCAAAATCCTGTGACGTGCTGCTCCACAACGGCCCCTATGGCCACGTCCGATGCGTCGGTAGTGAACACTATCTGAGCCGCCGGGTCCGGGTGCGCCAGCAGCGCAGCGTTCGCCAGGTCTGTTTTAACCTCAGAAAACGCCTGCTCTCACTCAGGAGTCCAGTCGACTCTGTCTGCCGGTTTCCGTTTCTTAAGCGCGGCGTACAACGGCTGCATGAACTGGGCTGCGCAGGGGAGGAAACGGTTGTAAAAGTTAACCATCCCCAAAAACTTCTGCAGTGCCCTGACTGTCTGTGGCCACGGAAAATCTGCCACCGCACGCACTTTGTCCGGTAAAGGTATCGCGCCCTCCGGTGAGATGCAGTGGCCCAAAAAATCGATTCCCGCCACCCCGAACTGGCACTTCGCCGGGTTGATTATTAATCCGTGCTCCTCCAACCTCTGGAAAACTGTTTTGAGGTGAGCTACTTGTTCGTCCTCGGACGCACTGGCCACCAGGATGTTGTCCAGGTAGACAAACACAAACAGCAGATCGTGCAACACCGCATCCATCATGCGCTGGAATGTCTGCACCGCGCCTTTTAACCTGAAAGGCATGCGTAAAAACTCAAAAAGACCAAACGGGGTTATTACTGCCATCTTAGGTATGTCCTCAGCGCACACCGGGACCTGGTGGTAACCGCGGACCAGGTCTAACTTGGAAAAAATGCATGCCCCGGTAAGGTGAATGGAAAAATCCTGAATATGTGGGGTCGGGTAGCAGTCGTGCGCTGTGGCGTTGTTCAATCTGCGGAAATCTCCACATGGTCACCACGATCCCTCGGCCTTAGGAACCTTATGTAGCGGGGATGCCCATGGGCTGTTTGAGCGTCTGATGATGCCCAACTTTTCCAAGTTGGCAAACTCCTCACGCGCTATGGCCAGTTTAGCTGTGTCTAGGCGCCGAGGTCGTGCAAAAACGGGTGGCCCCATGGTGGTAATGAAGTGCTCCACCCCGTGTTTAGGGACGGTCGCCGAAAAAGTCGGGACCGTGAGTGCTGGGAACTGGGTGAGTAGTGTGTGGAACTTACCCCCATGGAGCTGTGACATTGGCTAGCGTTTTGGGCCCGACTCCTCTCGCTGTACATTGGAGAGAATCAAAAGACATTGCGTTAATCAGGTGTCTGTTAGCCACATCGACTAGTAGACCGTGTGCACACAAAAAATCAGTGCCCCAAATGGGGAAGCTGCATGCCACTATGACAAATGTCCATTGGTATGTACGGCCATGCAAGGATACAGTCAGTGTCCTCTCACCAAAAGTCTTAATGTCTGAGCTGTTTGCGTCCATCAGCTCGGGGCCACTAGTTCCCGCCAGTCGGTCTGCGTAGGACGGTAGGATAAGACTCTTTTGGGAGCCGGAGTCCACGAGGAATCGTCTCCCGAAGCGTGAGTCTGTCACATAGAGCAGCTTGCTCGCTTCACCGGCGGTCGCAGCTGCTACCAACTGCTGGTCCTGGCATTTCCCGAGCGCTTGAATTGGCACGGTGGCATGCATCGGCGTGCGTTCTCTCCAAAACGGCGGTGGTAGAAGCAGAGTGTGTCTCTCCGGTGCTTCTTGGCTTCCGTTGCAGCCACCTTTGTAGGCTCCTTGCCCCCGCTGGCCGTCTAGCTGGGTTCCGACACCACTATGTTTGCTGCGAGGGCCCTGGTGGTGAGGATAATCCGATCCGCCTCTTGCGCTAGCGCCCGGTAGTTGCATGTGGCCAGCAGCGGCGAATTGGCAAGGACCGCCCTGGCCGCCGTTGAGAGGTTCCAGAGGAAAAGGTGGGCAAAGAGGAAATGCCCATCATCTGTGCCCATCAGCACCAACATCTTCTCCATTAACTCGACCACCGACCCGTCTCCCAAGTCGGAGCGCGTCAAGAGCCTTTCCGCTCTCTCGCAGTCTGAGAGTGTATAGCGCCGGGTCAGCGCGGTTTTGAGAGCCTCGTACTGGTCGTGGGCTGGGGTCTGTTGGAGCAGGCTCACCACCTGCTGAGTTGTGCGTGCATCCAGTGCTGCAACCACGTAGTAGTATCTGGTGTCATCTGCTGTTATTCCCCGGAGCGCGAACTGGGCCTCGGTGTGGAGGAACCAAGACTTCGGGTTGCGTAGCAGGCTTTATTAATTTCTTTCTCTCACATCATCCAGAATCACAAGCATCAGAAAAAAACAGCAGGTCGCAGGCACCTCTCCTTTTATAGCCTAAGGTCCGCTGAGTCACCTGTGGTGCTGCAGTAACTTGAAAGACTTTGCAGTTCCCATTCTCTTTGTCACTGTTTGCATCAACACACCAACCCCCGCATCAACACACAAACCCCCCATGACGATTCCCCTTGTCCTTCCATCTGAGTGGAAACATACTGACATACTGAGTGGGTCCTCCACAAGATGACATTTTATCCTGTAGCAGCTTTTAATGTTTTGAGTTATATGTTAAGAAAAGTGTGCTGAAATTAGCAACATCCGTGTATAATGATGTAAAACTCAATAAAGCTTTTCTTTCCCATGAATAGTGTTGGTGCACTATTTATTGCCTATAATTATATATTGTAGGTAGAATCCATAAAATGTATCATAAGGTCGGGGCTGTGTTAAGGGGGCAGGGATTCTCCCAGCATGCTTGTGCCACAGAGGATTCAAAGAGTGTTATTATTTGTGTATTCTAAGTGTTACTGCTGTGTCATTATAACTGCGTTATAATGACACAGCAGTGTTATAAGACCAGTAGTTCAGTGATTGATCATGTGTTTGTGTCACCGTAAGTGAGATGGGGGGTCTGTGTAAATGACCTCCCCTAAGTTCTGTGTTGAGTAGTGGTGTATAAATAAAGCCTGTTTCGTCACAGTCATCTCTCCTTTCTTGTGTGAACCCTCACAACATCACAATGGTGTCAGGAGTAGGATATGGAGCAGATAGAAGCCAGAATCAGAGCAGAGATTCAGCAGCTGGAGCGGTTCATCGCTCAGCTGGGAATGGAGGACAGAGCTAGTACACCGACCCCCGGAGTTGCTCGCAGGGATGAATGGAGCAGCGGACCCGACGGGACCAGCATACCCCACCTTCTGCCTTTCTCAAGGCAGGGCAGGCTAAGCAGAGCAGATCAGCCCCTCTTCTCACCCTTTTCAGGGCAGGACGGGCCGGCGATTCCACTGTGACCAGGGGCGGCGATCGACCAAGAGGTGACCATCCCACCAATTCGCCAGCGGGCCAAACTTTCCGCTTTAATGGCGAAACCCTGCTGAACGACTATCTGGTCCAGGTCAAGCTGGCTGCTGCGTTGAACGGCTGGCCACCCGAAGAGACCGCCGTGCAGGTCACGCTGGCCCTGGAGGGAAGGGCTCTCTGCACGCTGTCCGATCTCCGGCCCGAGGAACGTCGTAGCTGGCCAGTGCTACAAGGAGCGCTCCGGAGGCGGTTTGGGGGAGCTGCCAACGCTGAGCACGCCCAGGAACAGCTGGCCAACCACCGGCGAGGCAGCCAAGAGATCCTGGGAGCCTACGCAGTGGACATACGGCTGCTGACACGGTGTGGCTACCCGGATTTTGAGCTGGGGGCAGTGGAGAAGCTCGCCCTCCAGAACTTCATCCGGGGGCTCTGCCCGGCCCAGCTCCAAAGCCACATCCAGATTCACGCCGTGAGCAGCTGGGAGACAGCTGTGGCAGAAGCGGAGTGGGTGGGACTGCAAATGGATTGTGCAGCTGATGCGTCAGCACTGAGGCAGAGAGCCTTCCTGACCACGGCTGAGAGCGAGGAGGAGGAGGAGGAACTGCGCTGGACCACAGTGGTGCGGCCAAGGACAAGACGGCCATGGTGGCACGAGGAAGGGTGCTTCCGCTGTGGGGAACCAGGACACATCGCTTGGTACTGCCCGGCACCCACCCTCGCGACAAACTGGCCCCTCGCCAACGTTAAACTAGAGCGAGGTGGCATGGACGGGGACCTGCCGCCTCCCACACACATTTTCCCCGATGAACTGTCACCACATTTGGGCCGAATTGGACACTCGCTAAGGATGTACCTACAGTGCAGCTTGGACAGCAAGCCGATCCGGGCCTTGATCGACACCGGTTCTACCATCTCCCTGGTCCGACCCAGAGTGCTGCCCGGTACAGACGAGGCAGAACCGCAGGGGTGGGAACCCACTGGGCACTGCATCACCACAGCCACTGGTGAGTGCGCCAGACTGGGAGGGCGGCAAGTTCTTGTGGTGGGGGTGGCTGGCCAGAATACAAACCACCCATTCTGGCTGGCTGACATTCAAGACCCCTGCATTATTGGACTCGATCTGCTCGCAGCATGGGGCGCAAAAATTGACACTGCCAGATCCTCCCTCCTGCTGGGGGCTTGGACCATCTTGCTCTGCAGCGGGGCCCAGAGGAGGAACCCAGGGGCCTGCGTGATCGAGGGGCCACCAGGATGGACTGAACCAGGCGGGTCACCGCAAGAACTGAACACAACGGCGCCACCAGCACGAGCAGAGGGAGCGCAATCATCGATAGAGACAAAAAGGGGGAGGGCCACAGCGGAGCGGATCAATGTGTCAGCAGAAACGCAGCAGGCAGTTGAGAAACTGTTCCAGCAGAGCTGCAGCGGACTGGAATCAGGAGAGACGCCAGCTGCAGCAGCTGTTGGACTGCTACATTAACGTCTTCACTGCCAAGGATGAGGAGTGCACCCGAACCAGCTTGGTGCAGCATGGGATTGACACCGGTGAGACCAGGCCGATCCGGCTCCGCCCCCGCCATCTGCCTTTTTCAAGGCGGGCGGCAGCAGAACAAAAAATACGGGAAATGCTGGAGGCAGATGTTATTGAGCCCTCCAGCAGCCCCTGTGCGGTGCTGGTGGTTCTGGTTAAGAAGAAGGATGGTTCGTGGCGGTTCTGTGTGGATTACCGGCGCCTGAATGACGTCACCTGCAAGGATTCCTACCCCCTGCCCCGCATCGATGACGCGCTGGATTACATCACCGGTTCCAGCTGGTTCAGCTTGCTGGACCTCCGCAGCGGCTATTGGCAGGTAGAGCTGTCACCTGAGGCCCACCAAAAAACAGCCTTCTCCATCAGGCAAGGACTGTATCAGTTCAAGGTGATGCCATTTGGACTTTGCAATGCCCCAGGCCACCTTTGAACGTCTGATGGAGCGAGTGTTGGCTCACGTGCCCCAGAGCCGCTGCATCGTTTACCTGGATGACCTGCTGATTCACGCAGCTGACTTTGATGGCGCCCTGTCCAACCTCCAAGAGGTATTGGACGCCATCTGATGGGCCTGGCTGCGGCTACACCCGCAGAAATGCCACTTATTCCGGCGGGAGACCACCTTCCTGGGCCACATTGTCAGCGCAGCGGGAGTCACCACCGATCCAGAGAAAGTGGCAGCGGTGAAAAACTGTTCAGTACCGCGGGATGTGGGAGAGCTACGGAGTTTTCTCGGACTGGTCTCCTATTATAGGAGATTTGTGAAAGACTTTGCCACCATCGCCAGCCCGCTGCATCAGCTGACAGAAGGGCCGTGCGTTTCAGTGGAGTGAGAGCTGTGCTGCTGCTTTTTCCCGGCTTCGCTCAGTACACAACCTGCAGTATCCCGACCCAAACCGCCCTTTCATCATGGACATGGACGCTAGCAACCAGGACATTGGGGTGGTGTTATCCCAGGAGGGAGAACACGGAGAGCAGGCAGTTGCTTTTTTCAGCCACACTCTCAGCAGAGCTGAAAGGAATTATTGCGTTATTCGCAGAGAGCTGTTGGTTGTCATCCAGGGGCTTGGCCATTTTCGCCCGTATGTGTACGGGGGGAGGTTCCAGCTCAGGACGGATCATGCTTCCCTGACCTGGCTGCCGGATGGACAGTTGTCGAGATGGTCGGAGGCACTGCAGGATTACGATTTTCTGATTGTGCATTGGGCAGGTTGCCTCCATGCCAACACTGACGCGCTGTCTCGGCGTCCCTGTGCTGCAGAGGACTGTCAGCACTGCCAGCGGGCAGAGGATCAAGACCAAGCCGTTCCACGGGCTGCTGCTGTCCGGATTGCTGTGAGCAGCGGTGCACAGCTTCTCCTTCCTAATCAGTCAGCTCTCCCCAGTGATGATGTTACAGAGGCCCTCGGCGTGCAGCAGCTGCAGAGCGAGCAGGACAGAGATCCGGTCATCTCCCAGGTTCGGCAGTGGCTGGACGCGGGCCAGCGGCCCACCTGGGAGGCTGTGTCTGCGCTGGACCCAGAGATCAAGGCCCTACACTCCCAGTGGGCCAATCTCCACTGTCACGGGGGTGTTGTGTGTCAGCAGTGGCAGACTCCAGCTGCTGGTCCCTCGGCGGCTCCAGCCCAAAGTACTAAAGCTGGTCCATGGGACGGTGGGGGTGGGCCACTTTGGGGTGACGAAGACTCTACAGCATCTTCAGGCCCAGTTCTACTGGCCCAGATGTCGCCAGGATGTAGAGCTCCATGTCCATCACTGCAACACCTGCACGGCTCAGAAAGGGCCAGCTCAGCAATCCCACGCCCCCTTGCAGCAGTACCGGGTGGGAGTACCGATGGAGCTGGTAGGAGTGGATGTTCTGGGCCCTTTCCCGACCATGGACCGGGGAACCGCTACGTGCTGGTCACAATGGATTACTTCACCAAATGGCCAGAGACGTATGTGGTCCCTGATCAGAGCACCGCCACCAAAGCATCAAAGCTGGTGGACGAGATGTTTTGTCTGTTTGGCACACCAGACGAGCTGCACAGCGATCAGGGACGGAACTTTGAGGCAGAGGTCTTTGGGGAGGTCTGCAGGTGGCTGGGCATCCGGAAGACCCAGACCACCCTGATGCATCCACAGAGTGACGGCCTGGTCGAATGGTTCAACTGGACCCTTACCACCCAGCTCGCTGTCCTAGTGGACCAGCGACAGCGAGACTGGGACCTGCATCTGCCCTTTGTTCTGTAGGCGTACCGGACGGCAGCACCGGAATCCACCCGGTGCACTCCTGCAGCGCTGATATTGAGCTGTGCACACCGGTGGATTTGGTGCCCCCCCCCCCCCCGGGGGCCGGAAGTGGAGGGCAAACCGGGGTTGGATTATTTGTTTTGCTTGAAAGGAATGTCTCCACATGGTGCACGGACTGGCTCAGGAGGCCCTGGGGGGGAGCTGGCAGAAGGGGGCATATGACTCCTGCTGCCAGGGGAGGGACTTTGCATCAGGAGATCGAGTCTGGGTTTTCTGCCTGGAGCGAAGGGGACTGTCACTAAAACTGGCGAGCCATTGGTCGGGACCATGCGAGGTCCTACAGCGACTGTTGGATGTAGTGTACAGGGTGAGGCTGCAGAAAAGGGACCGGGTCGTGGTGCTCTACCGTGACCATCTTGCCCCGTACCAGCCATCTGCCCCGCGGGTGGTCAAGCTGGGGCCTTCATCCCGACCAGATACTCCGGCCGAGGCACAGATGAAAGATGAACCAAACCCACAACTTTTTTAACACCATAAAAAGAAATTTCCAATTAACATGGTCAAAGCCTGGGACTTCCGGATATGGCCGCCGCGTAGAAGGACGTGCTTCACTCTACTCTGCTCCTAAAAAAAAAAAAATCGGCAAATAACTCTCTCAATTGGAATAAAACCTAGCCCAACGTTTGGGCGAGGACATGCCGGTAAAGCCTAAGGCTGGGAAATCAGGTGGAGGAAAAACTGAATCGCCGAAACAGTCCAAGTTAACGGACTTTCACGTCCGTGACGAAGCAGAAAAATCCCCAAATATGGTGGAGGAAGCTAGCGGAGGAGCGGTGACTACTGGTGACGGCACAGGTGCGGTGCTGGCTGCCATTTGTTCATTGAGAGCAGACTTTTCCTCTAAATTTGATGGGATTATGGCAGCGATTGAGGGAATGAGAAAGGAATTAAGCGACTGTATGGAACGAATTTCGCAGGTGGAGCTCCGAATTTCCAGCGCTGAGGATGACGTCTCCGGCCTACAATTAAAGGTGCACACATTGGAATTAAAAAATAAACGTCTGGAAGATAATGTTCTGGATTTAGAATCCCGGTCGAGACGGAACAACCTGAGGCTGGTGGGTCTCCCGGAGAGAACGGAGGGTCTGGATCCATGTTCCTTTTTGGAAAAGTGGATCCCAGAAGCGCTGAACAACGCGGAGCTGCAGTTATCAGTCGTCTTAGAAAGCGCCCACCGAATTGGCCCACCGAGAGATAACAAGGCATCACCGAGGACGCTGATTACGAAGTTCCTCAGCTACAGAGACAGGATGACGATCTCCAACGTGGCGCAAGCCAAAGGAGAAATTAAATACCAGGATCAACAGGTGCGGTTCTACCCAGATTTGGCCACAGAAATCCAACAATTAAGGAAACAGTTCGACCCCGCCCGTAAAGAGCTGCGCAACCTTGGGATTCGTCATGGAGTGATTTATCCTGCAAGACTGCTGGTCACGTATAAGGGCAGAACCCACATCTTCAAGACCCCTGAGGAGGCGCAGGAGTTCATCAAGAAGATCCAAGTAGAGACTGGTGGGAGCTAAACATGAACAAAATATAAGGTAGAATATTTAAGCATTTGCACAGGCATCTGACTGATCTGAAGCATATAGCAAGTTTACAAAATATAGATTGTATTATATATTAAAAAAAATCCCTATGATGTACAAAGTTGCTATAAAATTTAGGAGTTAAGTTGGAAAACTACAGAAGAGAGTTAATGGTATGTCATTAAAAGCAGTAGAGTCAGGGTGATTGAGAGGAGAAAGAAAGAGTGGTTTTGACTGATCCTCGCGGGTGTGGAGCAGTCAATGGCTATAGCGGGAGACAGAATTTTTTTTTTGATTTTGGGGGGATTACCACGAATGTGGGAAGGGGGAATTTGTTTGTGTGTAGTTTGTAGGATGAATGTTCAACCACTCATGTTTTTGCTTCTGTGTGAGCATGTTTACATTGCGAGGTAATCTCAAACTCCTTATTGATCATAGACCAAAGCGTTAATCTCAATTTAACCTCATGGAATTGCAGAGGTCTACAAAATTTAAAAAAGCTTAAACAAGTTATGAATAAAATAAAAGACATGGGTTCAAAAATTGTGTTTTTACAAGAAACTCATCTAATAGAGGAGGATGTAAAAAGAATTAGGAGAAGATGGCAAGGAAGTGTATTCACCTCATCATTTTCATCCCGAGCCAGGGGGGTTATGACTCTCATACATAAATCAGTCCCATTTCAAGTGAAAAATGTAATTGGAGACAAATTTGGAAGATATCTAATCATTCAAGGATCTTTGTTATTAGAAAATATAAATTTGGTGAACTTATACGGTCCCAATATAGATGATCAAAATTTCTTTACTAATTTATTCCTTATTTTATCTTCACTTACAGGGCAACATATAATAGCAGGGGATTTTAATTGTACATTGAATCCCAGTATAGATAGATCAACAGGACTAGACTGTACGCACAATGGATGCAGGATGATCATTAATCATTTTATGAAAGAATTGAGATTGCTAGATATATGGAGAGAAATGAAACCACAAGTTAAAGCCTATTCTTGTTATTCTAATACCTACAAGACATTCTCACGTATTGACTATTTTTTGATCTCCACAGAATTAAGGTCCAAGATTCAAAACTGCTTCTATGATAATATTGTGATCTCTGATCATGCACCCTGCTGTCTAATATATGTAGATAAGAAATTGACAAAGGAACCAGGTAGGTGGCAATTTCAGCATAAATGGCTTCAGGATGAGGAATTTGTTAAGTACATAGAAAAACAGATAGATGAGTTCTTTGATATCAATACTACACAAACATCAGCATGTATAAAGTGGGAGGCTTTCAAAGCTTTTATTAGGGGGCATTGCGGCGGCATGAAAAAATAAGCAGCGATGCTGTCGTTTTAACAGGTTTTATTAAATCATACCGCCATCACGAGCTCCGCTTCCGGCGCCGTGCATGCGCGCCGGGAGCGAGCCCACGGCTCTCAGAGAAGGAGGACACAATGTCTGTGTCCAGCAGCAGCAGTTGCAGAAGTGAGATTGAGAGAGTGAGTTACAGAACCTGTGCAGTATTTATACCCAACTCAGACAATACATCAAAGTGGATTCACAGCAGTTGGTACAATCAAAGGGACTGCAGAACAGGCATGAGACATTTGCATTTGTAAGACCTACATAACAATAGGCAGATTTGCTAGCCTCTGCTCCAGGTGCAGGACAAAGAGGTTACAAGGCACATCTACATATTGATCTGTCTCTAGGTCACAGTAAGGACAGGACGCATGAACACTATACATGAATGGCACATTACATCACAATACATGAATGGCACATTGCATCACAATACATGCATGGCACATTGCATCACAATACATGCATGGCACATTGCATCACAATACATGAATGGCACATTACATCTCAGTAGTGCAGCGAAAAAAACCGAGAGAAGAGAGCTGAGTGTCCTTAATCTGTTGTGGGTGTTAACCGAACCGCCCACAGGCATATTATTAGTTATACAGGTTCAAAATCTAAGAAGACTCGAGAGGAGAGAGTCCAACTGGAACATAAAATAAAAATTCTTCAAGAAAAAGTGTATGCAGGAAGTGACCCAAAGTTAGAGAACGAATTACTGATTCTGAGAGCTGAATATGACAAAAAAATCAGCGAATATAGCTGCCTCGAGTCTTCTAAGATTGAAGCAATCTTTTTATGAACAAGGTGAAAAATCAGGAAAATTATTGGCATGGCAGATTAAACAATTAGAATTTAAAACACCAATTACCAGTATTATAAGTAACGGACAGCCAGTTGTAGATCCTTTAGAAATTAATAGTGCCTTTAGAGATTATTATGAAAAATTATATAATACAAAAAAAAGAAACTGACTTAACAAAACTAAATGGGTTTTTGGACGGATTATCTATACCGTGTATTCCAAATGAAAACAGGGAGATACTGGAGTCTAAAATTAGTCAAGAAGAAGTTGGGCTAGCCATTGATAATATGAAATCAGGAAAAAGTGCAGGACCAGATGATCTTCCAGTTGACCTCTATAAAAAATTTAAGACTAAATTAATAAAACCATTTTTGAAAATGGTTTTAGAAGCATTTCAAAATAGTAATTTACCACCATACATGAATAATGCCTTAATTATACTGTTGCCAAAACCAGGTAAACCCTCTAATAAATGTGAAAATATGAGACCAATAAGCCTATTAAATGCTGACCTTAAGATAATCTGTAAAATTTTAGCAAGACAACTACAAAAAATATTACCAAATATTATTAACCGAGATCAGAATGGCTTTAAAAAGGGAAGACAAGGCTTCCATAATGTAAGAAGACTATTTAATATTATCTATTCTAATAAAGAAGCACCGGATACAGCTCTCCTATCATTGGACGCCGAAAAGGCCTTTGATAGGGTCGAATGGCCCTTTCTTTTTGAAGTTTTACAAAGGTTTGGAATTGGAAATAATTTCATAAAATGGGTTCAGATAATATACAATAATGCTACAGCAGAAATCCTAACAAACAGCAATATTTCAAAATCAATAAATATCAATGGAGGATGTCGACAAGGCTGCCCACTTTCACCTTTACTGTTTACTATGGCAATTGAACCTTTAGCGATGGCAGTACGTTTACATCCACAAATATATGGAATTAAAGTAGGACCAACAGAACATAAAATCTCCCTGTATGCCGATGACATAATTTTGTTTATGTCAAATCTTAAAAAATCAATTCCGACCTTGTTGAATTTAATAAAGAATTTTGGGGAAATATCAGGATATAAAATAAATAAAACTAAATCTTCAATATTAATGCTAAATGAGACCCAGAGAAATCACCCAGCTCCTGAGGTAAATCAATTCAATGTTGTAAATCAGTTTAAATATTTAGGAATTCAAATTGTGCCGAAGCTAGAATTAGTCACCAGTGCCAACTATGAAGCCTTAATGACAGACATTAATGAGTTACTTCAGAGATGGATGTCACTACCAATGTCGATGATTTGGAGAATCAATATACTTAAAAGTAATATTTTACCCAAAATACTTTATTTATTTCAATACATTCCTTTACCACCACCTTCAGATCTATTCTCAAGAATTAAAAAAAAGTTAGTGGAATTTTTATGGAACAATAGGAAGGCTAGATTACGTCTGTCCTTACTATATTTACCATTTGATCGTGGAGGTCTGAAATGTCCAAACTTTATGTTGTATTACTGGTCAGCACAACTGAGGTCTATGACATATTATTTTTCATCAAATGATCTCCCTCACTGGACTGAAATGGAATCATATAATTTACCTTTACCTCTTCCCATATTCATATACTCAGACTCAGCAAAAAAATTACAGAAACAAGTTAAAAATCCATTTGTAAAGCATATGATCAAAATATGATGTGAAACCACAAAATATTTAAAAGAACCACACTTACTGTCACAATTTAGCCCAATATGGGGTAATCAATATTTTAAACCAGGGAGAGCGGATGCTGTATTTAAAGTATGGAATTTAAAAGGGATTCAAAAGATTCAAGATTTATATCTGTCATGTTCAGATAACATAATGTCTTTTGAAGAACTGAGGATCAAATTTAATCTTAATAGAACACATTTTTTAAAATATCTTCAGCTTAGGAACTTTATTCGATCAAATCAAAATAATGCTCTCATCCGACCTACTTATTCATCCTTGGAAAAAATTTTGACAAAAGATAGTAAGAGAAAGGGTATTATTTCAGAGTTTTATAACTCATTGACACTATTCTCAAGTGAAAACTCACAGAAAAGATTGAATTATTGGAAAGAAGACCTGCAAACTGAAATTTCAGAGGAACAATGGGAATTGGCTTGTACAGAAGCTCAAACCAAATCAATAAATGTACGTCTTAAATTGATACATTTTAAGTGGTTAATGCGGATGTATGTTACACCGGTGGAGTTCAATAGATATAACAAAGACATACCAGATACGTGCACAAAATGTATGGAAAGTAAAGGAACCCTATTTCATTGTTTATGGGAATGTAGAAAAATTAGAATGTTTTGGGAAGAGGTGAGGGTAACAATTGAAAAAATAATTTCAAAACAAATCATATTGAATCCTAAATTGTTTTTGTTGGGTCTGTATCCAGAAAAGCATAGCTTTAATAAGAGTGAAAGAGCATTCATAGACCTCAGTTTGCTTAATGCCAAAAAATGTATTGCACTACTGTGGAAAAAGACTCATAGACCAGATGTGACTCAGTGGTTAAGACAGATGTTAACAAACCTTCCACTAGAAAGAATAACATATATACTGAAATCAAAGGAAAGTGTGTTTGAGAATATATGGAGACCTTTCATTGATTATGTAAAGAATTTAAACATAACTTTTGAAGAAGAAGGTGAATGATGTGTGTGGACCTTGTAAATTCCAAACTGGTGAATGTATAATATGTATACTTATGTAATGGATTGCCTAGACTAAACAGAGGAGCATTGTTGAAGACCTGTCTTTGTTAGTGGTTGTTGGTGTTTTTTGGTACAATTTTTATTTTTATTTTTTTTATTTTTTTTTTTAAAAATTACTTTAGTGTTAGTGTTTGATTGTTTGTGTTATGTTTGTAAAAAAAGGTTCAATAATAAATATTGTGGGAAAAAAACATGGTCAAAGCCTTTCTCTGCTTCCAGAGATAAAATTGTAGTTTCTAAGTTATTAATCTTACAGTCGTCGATTAAATTAAATTGCCTGCATGTATTATTAGCCGAGTGCCTACCCTTGATGAAACCTGTTTGTTCTGGATGTATGATAACCGGAATTATCCTTTCCAGCCTTTTGGCGAGAACTTTGCAAATTATTTTAAGACTGACATTCATAAGTGAGATGGGATGGTAGCTGGATGGAAGCGTAGGTTGTTTTCCAGGTTTAAGGAGCAGGATAATACTAGCCAAGTTCATATTTGGAGGGATTACCATTATCTTCTTTAATTTGGTTCACCATTTTAAAGAAAGTAGGTGCCATCAGAGGCTGGAATTCTTTATAAAATTCTACTGGAAAACCATCTGGTCCCGGAGCTTTGTTGTTTGGGATGTGCTTAAGTGCCTCCTGGACTTCAGACACCAGAAGAGGTGCATCCAGAGCAGCAATCTGTTCATTATTTAATTGTGGTAAGTTAATATCATCCAAAAATGTATTTTTCTCAGAGTCAGATGGGTTAATCTAAGATGAGTAGAGGTTTTCATAAAACTTTCTTAAGGAGTTATTTATTTCTTCAGGCTCATGGGTAATATTTCCAGTCATATCCTTAATAGAGTGGATAGTTGTTTTTTCTTGATTCAATCTAAGCTGGTTAGAAAGATATCTCCCCAATTTATTACTGTGTTCAAACTTCTCAAGACGCAGTCTTTGTATTAAAAACTGTGTTCTTTTGTTTGTAATTTCTTTTAATTCCAGTTTTAATTTTCTCAGATTGTTAAGTGCCTGTTCCTGTGGAGAAATGGCACAGGTCATGATTCCTGACCATCTGACAGTGTTTATATCTGGGCTAAATTATTCCTGATGCTGGTCGTCAACAGTGTTGGGCAAGTTACTAAAAAAAGTTACTAGTTACAGTTACTAGTTACTTCTTTTCTACTGAATGATTAAAACTAGTTACTTGGAAAAGTAACTTTCACGTTACTTTTAAATGCATACTTAAATCATCTTTTTTTTTTTTTTTTTTGTTACTTATTTGTACCCGTAGGTAGACATGGTTTGCAGTCTGGCGACAAGCCACCGGCTGCTGGTCGCTGTGTGCGCGAGCGCCCTAAACCTACATGTTTTTGGTATGCGGGAGGAAACCGGAGAAATCCCGGAGTAAACCCGCGCAACATGGGGAGAACATGCAAACTCCACACAGCTCACTGTTGGTCGGGGGCTGGGATCGAACCCACGATCTCATGATCCCCGCGATCCCCCGGCCGAGAGTAAAACTGTGCTGTCACAGTGCTAAACCACTGCGCCACCGTGCAGCCCACGGTGGCGCAGTGATCTTGCACACATAGCAAGATCAAGGCTCCCTTGTTCTCATCAGAAAAAAAGAAGAAAAGAAAACTGATGAGAAAAAAGTCATCTTACAGAGAAAAAATGTCTCAAATTTACATAAACGATTGTAATCAGTAGAAAATCAGAAATTTACTAGAACTAAAGCTGTGAATTCACAGACAAAACTTTGGACCCCCTGGTGGGCTGTTTTTGGCCCACAAGCTATACGTTTGACACCCCTGGACCAGCCCATTAAAAAGCATATTTAGTGGATTTACTTCCATGACATAGTTGCATATCACAACAGCATGGAAATGAACAAGATAAAACAGAAAGCACAGACAAATGAAAGTTCACTGCTTAGAAGAAGCTGTTCTTTACTGCAACAAATCACAGTCACTTTTTCTCTGTGCGTAAGAAAACTTTAAATGCATTTAATGCAGACATAAAATGTGAGCTTCTTGCTCAAAAAATACGCAATATTTAACCACAGGGGTAGGAGCTGTTAGGGGCTATTCCCTGCTCGGACAACAGGTGATCAGGGCTCGATATGAGAAGTCGCCACCTGGTTGCGGTGTGAACAGGGGCAGGACAGGAAACCAACCGGCGGAGGAGACTGACAGCTGTGCCAGCTATGGTAGGGTCAGATTATTTGCGCTAAAAATATCTATCCATATTAATAAAATGAGTAACACGAGTAACGCATCTGATCAAATTTCAGTAACTGTGACGCATTACTGAATTTTTAAACCAGTAATTTTGTTACACAGCACATTACTGCAAAATTAGTGGTGTTATAGTAACGCCAACACTGGTCATCAACTACTGATTACCAGCCAACACTGGATCAATTCTACATGCCAATTTTTGTTGATTACCAATCACCTTTAACTGCACCATTGCTTTGTCCCAAGTCCAGAATGTGTAAGCAAGAGGGAAGGTGTCATGTTTTGCATCAGAATCCTAAAATTGATCAAGATAATTATATCCACCTTATTCCTGGGGGTGATGCTGTAGGAACGGTGAGGGGCGGAGCTTCGGTTTCGGCTGACATAGTGTTAAATCAGTCAATAAGAGTGGAGTAGCAGGGACATTTAAAATAGCGTTTTTCAAATTCATTTTAATGTATAGTCCACATACGTATTTTGCACTCAAGTGGCAGCTAATTTCAGCTCTTCTAGTTTTTGTATTTTTTGAATGTTTTGGCCTAGTTCTGGCACTCGCTGGTGTTCGTGGTTGTGCCAGACTGGATAAATGGAGGCTTCTCACCACACAGTGACAGACGACATCCAAGCACGGTGTTGTGGCATATGTTTGCTCTTAGGTAAATTTGATTATGTCCAACATATTTTAACAAAATGCAGCCAACTTTACAGCAGTGGAGACGTGCTGGTCAGAATGCGTACCGCATCATTATGAATACAGGCAACGAGAAGTCAAAAATCATGACTCTTTGTTTGGTAGTGGCAAAGTCCCAGGAAAACCCCCATGAGTGTCTGGTATCATTGGAAAGCTTAGAAATTGTACTTTCTAAAAATACCTATGTTTTTGCGGAAGACGTAACTGCCGACCGATCGAATGCGAGTTTTCAACCTAGCCAAAATATAAACAAACTGTCTTTTTTCCGGGTCAGTTTTTGTGCACTTCCTGTTATGTTGGGAAAATGACACAAGACCAAGAGCTTCTTGAGGGACATCCAACTCAGCTTTATTATACAGACGCTCAACTATATACAGAGTGGGCCGTGCCCGCCTGACATCATCCTGTGGGTGGGCACGGCATCCCAGAGACCCAAATCCCATACACAACATTCTCCCCCCCTTTAAAAAAAATGTCAGGCACACAAACAACCCACTCTAATTTGTCACCCGACTCACAAACTAAAAGGGAAGAACATATGCACAAAAATAAATAAACTCCTATCCATTCACATAACTAAGACTGGGGGGCCAGGCAGACTGCCAGCACCCCCTACACGGCTGAGCGGGACATTCTGCCGCTAAAAAACAAACTATGGCGCACATTTAGGGCGCATATATGGCATGCTTGTATGGTACGCATTTTCTCTCACATGTATTTAGTAGGCATGACGGTGCATACTCTGGAGACTTCAAACGTCCAAAAGGACCTGACCTGGCAGAGACCTTGTCAGGTGTGAAGTGGTTTCTGGAGAGACGAGAAGTCAGAGAGAATGTCCCAGCAGGAGCCCCCGAGGCGGAAGAGACAATAGAGACGCCAACGAGCCTCGGAGGCTATATGTTTACTGAAGGACTGTGGGTTGAGGGTGTGATATTTGATGTGGGGGGTTTTGTGTCTCTGGGGGTATAAGAGCTGTGAGGAAAGATTGTCCTGTCTCTTTTGTTGAGATACTTGCTTGTTAGAGGATGAGACTGCAAATAAACCTTTCCTGAGAAATAAACTCAGTCTCTTTTGTGAAGGCATCCTCTACACTGGTGACCTACGACAAACCATGGCCGGTGGCGGCGAGCTTTCCGCACCGGACTCTTCAGGAGCCAACCGGGTTAACGCAGCTACCACACTACAGCTGCCCGATTTCTGGCAACATAACCCGCGCTCCTGGTTTACCACTATGGAGGCGCAGTTCTACCTTCGGGGAATCTCAGCGGATGCAACGAGGTTCTACCATGTCGTCGCGAAGCTGGACAGCCTCACAGTGCAGCGGGTGGAGAGCCTGACCAACCACCCGCCCCGAGACGACAAGTATGGCGCACTGAAAGCCGCCCTCATTCGAGCCTTCACTCCCTCGCTGGGGGAGCGAGCAGAGAAGCTCCTGGCACTGACAGAAGGGGAAGCAGACAGGCCGGCAGATCTGATGGCGAAGATGATGAGCCTGAGAGGCGAGGATGACGACAGCTTTATCTTCGCCCACCTCTTCCTCAGAACGCTCCCGCCAGCAGTGAAAGTCACCCTGGCCAGCTCACAGCTACTCAACAACCGTGACTACCACGAGCTGGGCCAGGAGGCGCAGCGGCTCGTCGACGTCCATAGACGGCACGCAGCCACGACGGCAGCGGCAGAGCTGAATGCCCCCCCGCGAGACGAGGGGAGACCAGAGGCTGCGGCACCGGATCCAGTGACGGCAGCAGCGGCAGAGGCCAGGAGAAGCGGAGCTGACAACACCCTCTGTTTCTACCATCGATGCTTCGCTGAGAGAGCGCGCAGATGCGTCCCACCGTGCCGATACCAGCGCCAGGGAAACGCCAAGACCGGGAGCCGGTAGCAGCTGCGACTCTCGGCACGAAGAACAAGCTGCTTTTCGTGACAGACGCTAATTCAGGGAAAGAGTTCCTGGTGGACACAGGCTCCCAGCTAAGTTTTGTCAAGCCTGCCTACGCGGATATGCTGACGCCTGCCAGCGGACCCCTGGTGTTAGCGGCGAACGGCTCCACGATCAAAATCTATGGGGAGAAGACGCTCCTCCTGTCCCTCCACGGGCGCACCTTCGAGTGGACCTTCGTTGTAGCTGCAGTTAACAACAACATGCTAGGTGCTGACTTTTTATGCTCAAACAGTTTGTTAGTTGATCTTGCTAATAGACGTATTGTAAATGCACTGTCTTTCTACTCTATCTCCTGCACAGCTCGGGTGGCCCTGCCTTCTGCACATCCCAATGTCACAGCTGCGGGTGGTAAGTTTCATGCATTACTCAACCAGTTCCCAACACTCACGGTCCCAACATTTTCAGCGTCAGTTGCCAAACACGGGGTCAAGCATTTCATAACTACCTCTGGCCCCCCTGTTTTTGCAAAAGCTCGGCGCTTGGACCCAGCTAAACTGGCCATCGCGCGCGAGGAATTCGCCAACTTGGAAAAACTGGGCATTGTTAGACGCTCGAACAGCTCTTGGTCGTCACCCCTGCACATGGTGCCCAAGGCTGACGGCTCGTGGCGCCCTTGCGGTGATTTCCGCAGATTAAATAATGCTTCAGCACACGACCGCTACCCGATTCCGCACATCCAGGATTTTTTGGCACATTTGGCGGGGGCGCGCATCTTTTCCAAAATAGATTTGGTGCGCGGTTATCACCAAGTTCCAGTCCGCGCGCAAGACATACCCAAAATGGCAGTTATAACCCCTTTCGGGCTTTTTGAGTTTTTGCGCAGACCTTTCGGCCTCAAAGGCGCCGCGCAGACGTTCCAACGCATGATGGATGCAGTGCTGCGCGGCCTCCCTTTCGTGTTCGCTTATTTGGATGATATTTTGGTAGCCAGTGCATCCGAAGCCGAGCACGAACGCCACCTCACAGCCGTTTTTCAGAGGCTGACAGAGCACGGGCTGATCATTAACCCAGCGAAATGCTAATTCGGGGTAGCGCAAATCGATTTTTTGGGACACCGCGTGTCTCCAGAGGGCGCGGTCCCGCTGCCGGATAAAATGCGCGCGATAACGGATTTCCCCCAACCGCAGACAGTTAAGGCACTGTAAGAATTTTTGGGGATGGTCAGTTTTTATAACCGTTTCCTCCCCAACGCGGCACGGCTCATGCACCCATTGTACGTGGCATTAAAGAAACAAAAACCTACAGCTAAGGTCGAGTGGTCCCCGGACCGGGAGCGCGCTTTCTCACAGGTCAAATCGGCCCTCGCGAACGCTGCGTTATTGGCACACCCGGTGCCAGCAGCTCGCATGGCGCTAACCACGGACGCTTCCGACGTGGCAGTGGGAGCGGTTGTCGAGCAACTGGTAGCAGGGAGCTGGCAACCACTCGCGTTTTTCAGCAAAACATTGCGCGATAACGAGCGTAAATACAGCACGTTTGATAGGGAGCTTTTAGCCCTGCATTTGGCCATCCGCCACTTCCAGTTCTGGTTGGAAGGGCGCCGTTTCACCGCGTTTGTAGACCATAAACCATTAACTTTTGCAATGGCTAAAATTTCAGAGCCTTGGTCGGGCCGACAACAGAGACAGCTGGCCGCAATTTCGGAGTTTACCACCGACATTCAACATGTGGCGGGTAAACACAATGTAGTAGCAGATTGTCTCTCGCGCGCAGTTGCACTGCCAGGCCCCCAGGGGGCAGACTCGGCGGCTGTAGACTCGGGCCAGGCTTGCGGCGCGGAAGCGCTCACGGCCCCGGTCTGCGTTGGGTTAGATTATGCAGCCATGGCCGCCGAGCAGGTTAACGATGCGGACATGCGCGCGCTCCAGTCTGGGCCAACAGGGCTAAGGCTGGAGCACAGGGTGCATCAAAGAGGTATGCCCCCCCAATCTGCGATATCTCCACGGGGTGCCCCCGCCCCATGGTCCCGGCTGCGTGGCGTCGCCGTGTTTTTGACTTAATACATTCGCTGGCACACCCGGGCATTCGCGCGTCGATCAAAATGGTGGGAGAGAAGTTTGTTTGGCCGGGGCTGCGTAAACAGGTCAAAGAATGGGCCGCAGCCTGCGCAGCGTGTCAAAGAGCAAAGGTACACAAGCACACGCGGGCCCCTCTAGAACCTTTTCACATCCCAGCCAAACGCTTCGACTACGTGCATGTCGACTTGGTGGGACCCCTCCCGCTGTCACAGGGGTTCACACACCTTCTAACTATGGTGGACCGCACTACGCGCTGGCCAGAGGCGATTCCCCTGGCGTCAACCACAGCAGCAGACGTTGCGCGCGCTTTTTTAATGGCTTGGGTCGCGCGCTTTGGAGTCCCATCAGACATAACGTCTGACAGAGGACCCCAATTTGTTTCCGAGCTCTGGTCATCCATGGCACTCAGCCTGGGAGTGAAAATTCATCGCACAACTGCGTATAACCCCCAGGCCAACGGTTTGTGCGAACGCTTTCACCGGTCATTGAAAGCAGCCCTCAGAGCGGCTCTCACGGACACAAATTGGGTTGATAAGCTTCCATGGGTTTTATTAGGGTTGCGTTCAGCACCTAAAGAAGATTTGCAGGCCTCTCCGGCCGAACTTGTCTTCGCCCAACCTCTCCGGTTACCGGGAGAATTCCTTCCTGAGAACCCTGCACCAGATCGCCCCCCCCCCCCGGCTCAGCTGCTGCAGAGCGACGCGGGATCAAACACCCTCCCCGGTCCAGTTCATCACAGTTTTCCACGCGTTTTTGTGCCTAAAGCCTTAAAGAATGCAGAATTCGTCTTTGTTAGACATGACGCACAGAGGTTAGGTTTAAGACCACCTTACGATGGACCGTTCAGAGTGTTAGAAACCGGGGAAAAGCATTTTTTGCTCGATTTGGGAGACAGGAGGGAATTAGTCTGCATTAACAGACTCAAACCTGCTTTTGTGTTAGCTGATGAACAGGTACAGTTGGCCAGGGCCCCCCGCCGCGGCAGGCCGCCGGGGAGACATTCTGCTAAGCTTTCACAACGATGTGCTAATGACTCTGATCCACAGATGCAAGAGACAGCCACAGGCAGAGCGAGACCTGCTCACAGCAGATATGGCAGGAAGTTGAAGCCCAGGCAGTTGGATGTGTGATCTGTTGTGCCAATGTTTTTCTCGTTCTGTGTGATATGTCATGATTCTATGCATCTGAGGTGTAACTTGTCCTTATTTAGACGTTTGGGGGGGGTTATATGGCGCACATTTAGGGCGCATATATGGCATGCTTGTATGGTACGCATTTTCTCTCACATGTATTTAGTAGGCATGACGGTGCATACTCTGGAGACTTCAAACGTCCAAAAGGACCTGACCCAGCAGAGACCTCGGCAGGTGTGAAGTGGTTTCTGGAGAGACGGGAAGTCAGAGAGAATGTCCCAGCAGGAGCCCCCGAGGCGGAAGAGACAATAGAGACGCCAACGAGCCTCGGAGGCTATATGTTTACTGAAGGACTGTGGGTTGAGGGTGTGATATTTGATGTGGGGGGTTTTGTGTCTCTGGGGGTATAAGAGCTGTGAGGAAAGATTGTCCTGTCACTTTTGTTGAGATACTTGCTTGTTAGAGGATGAGACTGCAAATAAACCTTTCCTGAGAAATAAACTCAGTCTCTTTTGTGAAGGCATCCTCTACAAAACAAACAAAAAAACAATTTAACAGAACAAAATAAAGCTGTGTCTCTAACTCCAAAACAATCCCCATAATAATTCTATATACAGATGTGGACAAAATTGTTGGTACCCCTCTGTTAATGAAAGAAAAACCCGCAATGGTCACAGAAATATCTTGAATCTGACAAAAGTGGTAATAAATAAAAATTCTATGAAAATTAACCAATGAAAATCAGACAGTGCTTTTGAATTGTGGTTCAACAGAATTATTTTAAAAAACAAACTCATGAAACAGGCCTGGACAAAAATGATGGTACCCCAGTAAAAGACTGAAAATAATGTGACCATAGGTGTCATGGATGGCCCTCACGAGCTGTCATTGACATGAGTTCAGGCCCAGGGAACACGCACACAGGCTTGATTCGATTGCAACAAGGATTTATTAAATATTAGGCGTGTGTGGATGCGTGTGAGTGAGTGTGAATATGATGCTGGGAGACAGGATGCGCCGATGGCGGAGCAGCGCGCCGTGCAGCCAGGCAACCCTAGGGGCAGAGCAGAAAAGTGGTTAGCTGCAGAGTCTGACCCAGTGGAATAATATTTGGGCTGTGGCTTACTTGCAGATGTTCTTGGTGGCTGACGTCAGCAAGCCGCAGGTCTCCTGCCTGGAAGACAGCGCTCCAGTGCGCTCTCGACGCTGTCGGTGAAGGTTGGGTGATGACGAGGGGAGAATCCGCCACCAGACAATCCACCTGTGCACAGGGGAGAAGAACTGGAGAGAAGGTGAGATGAGTGATGATGGCTTATGTGAGAAGGGATGGTTGGTAGTCTAGAGGCGTTGGAGAAGAGAAGGCGAGTGTGGGGAGCACAGTCGTTGGTGAGCAGACGGCTCCAGACCGAGGCTCGAGGCAGAGCAGGCTAAATAGCCCGGGCTTGATGAGGCGCAGGTGTGCTCGCAGCTGGAGCGGGAGACAGGCGAGAGCGGGCTGTGACAATACTCCCCCACTGAGCAGCGCCTCCCGGCGCTGGCTTACCTGGGTGCACCAGGTGGAACTCCATGACGAGGCGCTTGTCCAGCACAAACGATGGGTGCACCCAGGACCTCTACTCGGGGCCATACCCCTCCCAATCCACCAGGTATTGTAGCCCGCGACCTCGGCGGCGGGAGTCCAGGATGGAAGAGACCCTCCACTCCGGGTCGCCGTCGATCATCATGGGAGGGGGTGGAGCCCTAGGAGGAGGACAGAGAGGATGAGACACCACAGGTTTAATGCGGGAGACATGGAATGTCGGACAGACGCGGAGGGAGGGGGGGAGAGCCAGACACACAGCCACCGGATTGATGACTTTCGTGATGGGGAACAGGCCAATGAAACGTTGGGCCAGTTTCTTCCTCTCGGCCTTCAGGTTGATGTCCCGCGTAGACAGCCAGACTTGCTGACCCACCTGATAGCGCGGTGCGGCCCTCCTGTGGCGGTTAGCCGTCCTGATGTTGCGCTCAGCCGTGCATAAAAGTGCATGGCGCACAGCTGTCCAAATGCGCCCACAGCGCCTGAGATGGGCCTGGATGGATGGCACCGCCACCTCCCCCTCTTCTTCAGGGAACAACGGGGGGTCATATCCAAGCAACGCCCGGAAGGGAGACATCCCGAGGGCTGATGATAAGGTGGCGTTATGCGCATATTCAATCCAGGCCAGATAGGCACTCCAGGAGGAAGGGTTGGAGGAGGTGACGCAGTGCAGTGCAGCTTCCAGCTCCTGGTTCATCCGCTCGCACTGCCCATTGGACTGGAAGTGGTGACCAGAAGACAAACTCACCATGGTCTCCAAGGCCTTGCAGAAGCTCGACCAGACTCTGGACACAAACTGGGGACCCCGGTCAGAAACAATGTCCGCTGGAATCCCATGCAGCCTCACGACATATTGGACCAGTAGGTCCGCCATCTCCCGTGCCGTAGGGAGACCGTGGAGCAGCTCGAAGTGGGCGGCCTTGGAGAACCGGTCCACGATGGTCAGGATGGTGGTGAAGGAGCTGGACTACGGGAGACCGGTAACGAAATCTAAGGCCACATGGGACCAAGGTCTGCTGGGGGTCGGCAGAGGGTGGAGGAGACCAGCTGGGGGAGAGGAAGATGTCTTGCCACTCGCACACTGGGGGCAGGCGTGGACGTAATTCGCGATGTCACCCCGGAGGCCCGGCCACCAAAAGGACCTCTGAAGGAGCTCAATCAGTCGGGAGATCCCAGGGTGACAGGCGAGCTTAGTGGTGTGAGCCCAGTGGATGATGTCACTCCGGACCGACGAAGGAACGAACAGCCTACCCACTGGTCCGCCGCCAGGATCGGGTTCGGTTTCCTGTGCCCTCCGGACCTTATCCCTGATGGACCAGGAGACAGCGCCCACGATACACGAGGCCGGCAGGATGGTATGGTCCCGGTCCTCGGGGGCTTCTGGGGCAAACTGCCTGGACAGAGCGTCCAGTTTACCGTTCTTCGAGCCCGGACAGTAGGTGATTGTGAACCTGAAGCGGCCAAAGAACAGAGACCAGTGCGGCTGGTGGGCATTCAGGCGCTTGGCCATCCTCAGGTACTCCAGGTTCTTGTGGTCTGTCCAAACCACGAAAGGTTGAGCCTCCCCCTCGAGCCAGTGATGTCATTCCTGGAGCGTGAGCTTGACTGCCAGGAGCTCTCTGTCACCAACGTCATAATTCTTCTCTGCTGCAGATAGGTGCCGGGAGAAAAAGGCGCAGGGGCGAACCACCACATCCACCGGTGAGCGCTGAGACAACACCGCCCCCACCCCCGTATCAGAGGCGTCCACTTCCACAAGGCACTGCAGAGAGGGGTCCACCTGGGTCAGAACCTGGGAGGAGGAGAACTCCTCCTCCCAGAACCGCGAAGGCAGCCTCAGCATCCTCAGTCCACTGAAAAGGCACCTTGGGGGAGGTGAGGCGGGTCAGGGGAGAGGCGATGGCGCCGAATTTAGGGACAAAACGCCGGTAAAAATTGGCAAAGCCAAGGAACTGCTGGACCTGCTTCCTAGACGAGGGGGTGGGCCACTCGATGACCGCCTTGACCTTGGCAGGTTCGGGGATGATCTGATTGTGAGAAATAATAAAGCCCAGGAAGGAGGTCTTGTCAGCATAGAATTCGCACTTCTCCGCTTTTACATAGAGCCTGTTCTCCAAAAGGTGCTGAAGGACCCACCTCACGTGAACCTGGTGCTCCTCCCGCGACCAGGAGAAGATCAAGATGTCGTCCAGGTACACAAAGACGAACACCCCCAGGAAATCGCGGAGGATGTCATTAATTATGCGCTGGAAGACGGCCGGCGCGTTTGTGAGTCCAAACGGCATGACAAGATATTCAAAATGACCGCTGGGCATCCGGAACCCCGTCTTCCATTCGTCTCCCTCCCGGATCCGGACGAGATGATATGCGCTGCGGAGGTCCAGCTTCGTAAACCAGGTGGCCCCCTGCAGAGAATCGAAAGCCGAGTCTATTAATGGCAGCGTATACCTGTCCTTGACTGTAATATCATTTAGCGCCCGGTAGTCGATGCATGGCCGGAGGGACCCATCCTTCTTGGCAACAAAGAAGAAACCTGCACCGACTGGAGACGAAGAAGGACGAATGATGCCGGAGCTAAGCGATTCCTTGATATAGGAGTCCATGGCTTCGCGCTCCGGTGCTGACAGGTTGTATAAACGACTGGAGAGCAAGGGCCCCCCCGGACGGAGGTTGATGGCACAGTCATAGGAGCGGTGGGGGGGAAGGGACAGCGCTTTGGACTTGCTGAAGACTACTCCAAGGTCATGAAACTCCGGAGGCACTAAGGAGAGGTCTGGAGGGGGCACGTTGGAGGGAGGAGGAGGAAGTGACGGGGCACAAGCGGCGGACTGGAGGCAGGCGCCCAAACAAAAGGTACTCCAGGAGAGGACGCTCCCCGACTGCCAATCAAAAGTTGGGCCGTGCAGGCGCAGCCAAGGGTAGCCCAGAATGATGGAGGCGGCTGAGGTGGGCAGCACAAAGAAGCTAAGGTCCTCCCGGTGATTGCCAGAAATAATGACCGGGACTGGGACTGTCCAGTGTGTAACCCGCTCCAGGGGGGTGGCAGCGAGGGAGACAAGATTCAAAGGGGCCGGCAGTGGTTGGCAGGGGATGCCCAGACGGGTTGCCAGGCCCTTAGAAATGAAGCTCTGCTCCGCCCCCGAGTCCACCAGTGCGTGAGTGAGGTGTTCTATGGGGTTATTCAATTCAATTCAATTCAATTCAACTTTATTTATGTAGCGCCATTTCACAACAACAGTCATCTCATAGCACTATCAACTGAAGGGGGGACCCCCACAGTTGCAGAAAGACCCCAGCAATCAGGCGATCCCCTGTGAGCAAGCACTTGGCGACGGTGGAGAGGAAAAACTCCCTTTTAACAGGAAGAAACCTCCAGCAGAACCAGGCTCAGGGAGGGGCAGTCATCTGCTGCGACTGGCTGGGGGGTGAGGGGATAGAGAAGAAGAAAAGAACAGACATGTAGAGAGCAAACAGCACGATGGGGACTCAATCTATGGGAGAGAACAAACAAATGTTAATGACCAGCAAAAAAAAAAAAAAAATATTTCATAGAGAGTGAGGAAAGGAGTGAGGCCCAGTGCATTACTGGAGGTCCCCCGGCTGACTAAACCTATTAGCAGCATAACTAAGGGAGGGTTCAGAAACACATGATCCCTCCCTAATTGTAGGCTATATCAAAAAGGTAGGTTTTAACCCTATTCTTAAAAACAGAGATCGAGTCTGACTCCCAAATCCAGATTGGCAGCTGATTCCACAGGAGAGGAGCTTGATAACTGAAAGCTCTGCTTCCCATTGTACTTTTGGAGATTCTAGGTATTACAAGTAATCCTGCATTTTGGGAGCGTAGTGCTCTGTTAGGATGATACGGTAGTATCAGATCTTTTAAATAAAAAGGAGCCTGACTGTTTAAAGCTTTGTAAGTAAGAAGAAGGATTTTAAACTTAATTCTAAACTCTATGGGAAGCCAATGAAGGGAGGCCAGAACCGAAGAGATATGATCTCTCTTTCTAGTACCTGTTAAAACTCTTGCTGCAGCATTTTGGATCAGCTGAAGACTTTTTAAAGATGTTTTAGGACAGCCTGATAATAAAGAATTACAATAATCTAATCTCGAGCTAACAAAAGCGTGGATCAGCTTCTCAGCATCACTCTGAGACAAGATGCTCCTAATCTTGGCAATATTACGCAAATGATAGAAGGCAGTCTTAGAAACAAATTTAATATGTGAATTGAAGGACAAATCCTGATCAAAAATAACTCCAAGGTTCCTCACAGAGCTATTAAGAGAAAGAGTAACTGCATCCAAACTGAAAGTTTGATTTGGAAAGGAATTTCTAAGGTTTTTTGGACCAACAAGAATGACTTCAGTCTTATCTGAATTTAATAGCAGGAAGTGAGTGGGGTGTTCTATGGGGTTATGACAGAACCTAATTAGTAGCATGCACTTAGATAGGGCGTTAGGCTGAGATGCGTCCGCGAGGCCCCCTATAGTGACTCGCAGACTCCCCCCTTTTGGCCTTATCGGGCAGGACTCCAAGGCATGCTGGTCGTCTCCACAATACATGCAGAGACCCAGCTCCCTACGGCACTGATTCTCGGCCTGTGGGAGCTTCGCGCGGCCAATCAGCATCGCCTCCGGCTCGTCGGCGGACTCAGGCGCGGGCAACACCAGGGGGCGAGGTTGAGAGGAGCGGGGGAGAGCACCGCTCGAGTGGCTGGAGGACTTCCACTCGGCGGCCCGCTCTCTCAACCTGTTATCCAGGCTAATGTTAAGGGAAATCAGCTCGGAGAGCCGCTCTGGCAGATCCTTACAGGCTAGTTTGTCCCGAAGGCTAGAGCTCAGGCTACGGATGAAAATGCTGCAGAGGGCAGCATCTCCTCACCCAACTTCCGCCGCCACAACCCGGAAGTCGACAGCGTAGTCGGTGGCCGACCGGCTACCCTGGCGAAGGTTTAGCAACCGGGTTGTTAGCACGTTATCACGGTCCGAATGGTCAAAAACCTCATTAAAATCTCGGACCAATTGAGCATAAGTTAGGTTAGCGTAGCTGGGTCGCGCCATGATGGCATAGGCCCAGGCTAACGCTCGCCCTTCCAAGAGGTTGACGATGTAACCAAATCGGCTGTGATCCGTCGGGAAGTCCCTGGGGACATGCTGGAAAACCGACTCACATTGGAGAAGGAACCCACGCGCCTCACCGAGCTTGCTGCCGAAGCGCGTGGGCGTGGAAATGGGAGTGAGCTGGGTTGGTGCCCCCGGGTTAGCCTGGCCAGCCGGAGGAGCGGCAGGAGCTAGCCCGCCTTGAGGAGCCGGAGGAAACACCTGCGGGGGATCCAGACGATCCAGTCGGCGGGTGATTATGGTGAGCTGGTTTAAAATCACCTGTTGTTGATGTATGATCTGATCGACTCGAGCCTCCAAGTTGGTTAACTGGTGTGCGAGCCCGCTGTCCGCTGGGTCGCGCTGCTGGAGCCGTACTGACATGAGTTCAGGCCCAGGGAACACACACACAGGCTTGAGTCGATTGCAACAAGGATTTATTAAATATTAGGCGTGTGTGGATGCGTGTGAGTGAGTGTGAATATGATGCTGGGAGACAGGATGCGCCGAGGGCGGTGCAGCGTGCCATGCAGCCAGGCAACCCTAGGGGCAGAGCAGAAAAGTGGTTAGCTGCAGAGTCTGACCCAGTGGAATAATATTTGGGCTGTGGCTTACTTGCAGATGTTCTTGGTGGCTGACGTTGGCAAGCCGCAGGTCTCCTGCCTGGAAGACAGCGCTCCAGTGCGCTCTCAACGCTGTGGGTGAAGGTTGGGTGACGACGAGGGGAGAATCCGCCGCCAGAGAATCCACCTGTACACAGGGGAGAAGAACTGGAGAGAAGGTGAGACGAGTGATGATGGCTTACGTGAGAAGGGATGGTTGGTAGTCTAGAGGCGTCGGAGAAGAGAAGGCGAGTGCGGGTTGCGCAGTCGTTGGTGAGCAGACGGCTCCAGACCGAGGCTCGAGGCGGAGGGGGCTAAATAGCCCGGGCTTAATGAGGCGCAGGTGTGCTCGCAGCTGGAGCGGGAGACAGGTGAGAGCGGGCTGTGACAGTCATAAGACGCCACAAATCACCGGTGAGTTTGCACAGTTTTATTAACCACTTGCGCTCCGTTGTTCCGCGGGTGGGCAAGTCTCTGCGTCCTATGACGCACGAGGGCGCTCTCGTGCGCCCACCCTGCCAGAAATTCAGGCAGGGTGAAGAGAGATTTACTGTTGCCACAGATGAAAACAAAGGACGCTGGACGAATCTAATACAGACCCAGCAGCATGGAGAACACCCACAAGTGGGACCTGCACTCATTCCAGCAGAATAGACGGAGGCCGACGACAAAAGTCGTAAATCATTCGCCAAAACGGCAATAATGGAATTATGTTGATCGGGATCCACGAGCGGAGCAGCGTCGCGTTCGTCTGACACGTGGGAAGAGATGTTCGCCACGACTCTGCTGCTTTGAAGAGGTAAGGTGTTATAAGCTAAATTATTATTTATCCCTGAAAACTGTAATCCAAAAATGACTTTTGACCGATCGGTAAATTACAACTGTACTGCGCACAAAGTACGAAGTGCGTGCGGGGGGGGGGGGCGTTCACGGTCCGGGGGGAAGCATATCAGTCTATTCCATCATGTAGCGATGGCCCTCTTCTGTAGCGAGGGGGGGGGACGTTCACGGTCTGTTCACAGTTTCCCCCCCACACACACACACACAGTAGCGAGGGGGGGGGGAGCCGCTGTGAAAACATGCAAGGAGTGTAATCCGTCTGTAGCGAGGGCCGAAGTCGGTCCTTGGTAGCGGGGGGGGGGGGGAACGACCCCCCGCCCACACACACACACACAGACACAGCCCTGAGTGTGACCTTTCATTAGAGCCTAAAATGAAGATTCTACATTGAATTATTCAAAAGTTACAGACGTTTTTCCAAACTGTGCCATTTGGCACAATTTGGCACAGTTCCAAAACGCCTGGGAACAGCCTGAGAACAAAGCTGTGTAAAATATTCATTTTTTGTGGTATTGTTACCAAATTTGGATCTCAGCTGGATAACACTTGGTTCTACATTTCTGTTGCATTTTCCAGCCGGATCGGACAGCTGTGTGTTATTTACAAGCATTTGTATCCAAAAAAACACTGTGTCCAATTTTTTTTTCTTCAAGTTCAGTATGTTTAGATGACTGTAACTCAGTGGCCGGAGCACGTAGAGAGATTATGTTTTTTTTGCCAAAAAATTCAAAGTGTTTTCTTTTAAATGAGACCAACCCCATGAAGATGCTGCAAAGGGTTGAAGAACAGCTTTCGATTTACTTTGGGCACGTTATTTTTTGGCATTTTTAGGAAAATTGCCCGGAGTGCAAGTGGTTAAAGTAACAGAAAAGGAACAAAATAACAAGCCACGGGGGGCTAAAACACACTACACGATATACAGTCACTGACAGGGAATAACGGACACATAAAGAGGCACACTTACGATCACAGAAGAGGAATGGTCAACGTCCGAACAGAGGGATGCTCGCTAACGTCTGACAAAGGGAAAGTTTTGACGAGACTGCCGCATATTTCGTTCCCAGCTGCCCTCTTAAGTAGGGAGCAGCTGATGAGATGAAATGCAGCTCAGCTGACAGCTCTGACAGCCGGAAGCCCCTCCGAGCGCTGTCACAATAAAGGCTCTGAGGGCCAAAAGGGGCACACAGCCGTCAGATGGCCGAAAATAGTGCATGGCTCGAGCGCGGACGAGATCGGCGCTCGAACCATAACAGTACCTCCCCCCCGAGGGGCGAACTACGAGCGCCTTATGACACCCAAGCCCCCCCCATCCCCCCCAGGGAGGGTGGATGGGGGAAAAGGCCCGGAGGGCGAGAACCAGCAAGAGAGGAAAAAAACCCATGACGGATACAGGGAACAAATGAGGCAATTACAGAGTATGGTTAAAAGGAAAAACACAACACTCCATAATGCACAGATGAGACAGAGCAGGGAAAAAAAAAACAACCATAACGATGACAGGGAACCAATGAGGCAATTACAGAGCATGGTTAAAAAGGAAAACACAATACAGTACTCCATAACGCACAGGTGATACATAAAACAGGGCAAAAAATGCAAATAATAGTCGGAGACCTAAATCTGAGCACACAGGTCTAACGACATAAAGAGACAGGTATACATTGTCCCTCAGACAGGAGAGGGGAGAAAAAAAAGCACGCTAAACAGCGGTGAACACACAGATCAACATAGAGAAAAAGACAATACACCCGAGTGACCTTAATATTGAATGAAAATAAGAGACACACGGGGATGACGGCAGGCAGAGTCCAGCGAGACCAGAACAGTTCTGGGGGTCTCCCTGCATCCAATGTCCAAATGGTCAATAAGGGGAAAAGGAAGCGTTCGGGCGGCCTACCCCAGTCCCAGGCCTGGAGAGACGGAACCTCCGGCGGCTGAACCAGGTCGCCCCAGCGGGAAGCACAGTACGTCGGGTGGCCGACCCAGGACGCTGAACCAGCAAAAAAGCTCATCAGGCGGCCGACCCGCATCCCTCAGCCACCAGGACCGTGGGGGAAAAATTGAAGACGGCCTCCCTGGAGGAGAAAAAGACGATGGAGAGCCGGGCCGAACATAGAGAACCCCAACGGCCCCCCGTGGCGATGCGCTGGGATGGTGACGATGACGAAGAGGATGATGATGACGATGAGCCAGTCCAGTGTCAGGGGGCAGAGGATCTGCAGCTCCCTCACCGACCTTGAACCACACCGGTGCTGCACCCACGACGGACCCCGATTGGGTCTCGGCTGCACCCACGATGGACCCCGATTGGGTCACGGCTGCACCCGCGATGGACCCCGATTGGGTCACGCCTGCACCAGCGGTGGACCCCAACTGGGTCACGGCTGCAGCCGCAACGGACCCTGACTGTGTCAGCGCAGCACCAGTAACGACCTCCAACCCCGAACCCGGAACCTCCAGTACAGCGACCGGGAGTGGCTCCGCACCGGTGACCCTGAGAGAAGGCTCAGGAGAAGGAAAAGAACCGGGATCAGAATCACCGGTAGCGACAGAGCCCAGCGAGACGAGCTCGGGTGCAGCGGACGGCTGCCCCTGGCTCGTCTCCCCGAGAGACAAGCAAAAATGCTCTAAATTGGAAAGAAGGAAAACAAGGTAGAGTACTTGCCTGCACTTGAGTTCTGTTGCCGTCCAGGACTTCGATGATCCGGGCTCAGGCCGAAGAAGGTTGTCGACCGGCTCCCACTCGGCTACGGCGGGCTCCGCAGCTGGCATGATGGTCTCCACAGCCTGAGGACCCTCCAGCGCTAACGTCCACGCCGACAACCCACACGGCGTGGTGGCAGGGGACTCTCGACCCGATCGGACCGCTCATCTGTGGAGACCAGGGGACGGTTCCTCGTCAGCGCAGGCTCCATGCTGCAGTCCGCGCTCCTCCTCTGCCCATGACGTGGCTGCAGAGCTGGAACCAGGCTCTCCAGAACCGCAGGCCCCCTCCTCATCTGGCGACGTAGGCCTGGCGTCGTGGACCGCTCAGCGGAGGGAGGCACAGGGGCAGCAGGTTTAGTGACAGAGGCTACAGCAGGTGGTGGGAGCTTGGGGGGCTGCGAACCCCAAACTCCACCCCCAGGAGTCAGACAAGGCAAATCACAACTACGGGGAGAAACATGAACTTGCACTTGCCTGTTTCCCAGAGGATGGATGGTGCCTGCTGTAGCGGACGTTGTTCCTCCCTTTCCCCGCTGGATGGTGACGGAGGGCCCCCTGGGAGGACGAGGAGGAGCCGCTCACAATGGTCCAATAACGGGCTTCCCCGGAGCAGGACTCGAAACACTCACAGCAGCCGGAGAAGACGTCGAGGAGGAGGGGACGACAGCTGAGACGATCCGGGCACGATGGGCTGACGGGACAGCAGGAACAGGTGACCCGGGGGGAGAGGCTGCGGGAATTCCCTCCTGTCGTGACGCAGAGGGGGCGACTGGCTGAGAGGCAGAGTTCCTCCGACGGCCCGGAAATGGATCCAGACGGGGTTCTCGCTGAGGCTTGTTTGGAGCGTGGCGATGACGTTCACTGGCTGATGGCGAGGCGAAGGTGAGGTTTGGAAAACGCCGCTCCTGTGTGGAAACGGAGGCGAGCAGGTCAGCGTATTCCGGATAGTCACTCAGCTCGGGATTCCTCTCAACCAGCCTGACCGCCGCCGTCATGTGCTTCATGATTTGTGTGGGGTGGCCGGCGAAGCAAGCTGCAGCCACTTGGTCCCAGATGGAGATTGCTGTTAGTTGCAACCTCTATGGGGGAATCCCGACTGACGTCACACTCGTTCGGGGATGACCCCTGGGTGGTGCAGACTCCTGGACCGGATCGGTGACAGGAATGGGATCCCGAAGCGAGGAGCGAGGGTGCCTTCCCTTCAGCTTCCTGCCGGAGCTTCCCTCCAGCTCACGGAGTCTCTCAAGGTGTGCAGCGATGTCTGCCTTCCTCGCTGTGACTTCCAGGTGGTTGGAGTAGCGGGAAAGGCACTGAATAATGTCCTCAGCGAGGTCCAGGTGCCGGTGTACATCGCTGGGAGTGTCATAGAGGCCTGCGGTGAAAAGTGGTCCATCTATGTAGTCGAGGGCCTCCACCAGCTCGTAGCCCAGGCTCCGAGAGTGGCCCCTGGGCGGCAACATATCTCCCAGCACGCAGGTACCCAGACCGGGGAAACAATCCGTCCAATTTAGGCAAACTCACGGTGACAGGTGTCTCAGTCTGGCGGCAGTCTACTGTCATGGATGGCCCTCACGAGCCATCATGAGAGACGTCACAAATCACCGGTGAGTTTGCACAGTTTTATTAAAGTAACAGAAAAGGAACAAAATAACAAGCCACGGGGGTCTAAAACACACTACACGATATACAGTCACTGACAGGGAATAACGGGCACATAAAGAGGCACACTTACGATCACAGAAGAGGAATGGTCAATGTCCGAACAGAGGGATGCTCGCTAACGTCTGACAAAGGGAAAGTTTTGACGAGACTGCCGCATATTTCGTTCCCAGCTGCCCTCTTAAGTAGGGAGCAGCTGATGAGACGAAATGCGGCTCAGCTGACAGCTCTGACAGCCGGAAGCCACTCCGAGCGCTGTCACAATAAAGGCTCTGAGGGCCAAAAGGGGCACACAGCCGTCAGATTGCCGAAAATAGTGCATGGCTCGAGCGCAGTCAAGATCGGCGCTTGAACCATAACAATAGGGACATGTTCAACCAAGATGTGTCCTCTAATTAACATCACAGGTGTTTACAAACTTGTAATCAGTCAGTCGACCTATTTAAAGGGTGACAAGTAGTCACTGTGCTGTTTGGTGACATGGTGTGTACCACACTAAACATGGACCAGAGGAAGCAAAGGAGAGAGTTGTCTCAGGAGATTAGAAAGAAAATTATAGACAAGCATGTTAAAGGTTAAGGCTATAAGACCATCTCCAAGCAGCTTGATGTTCCTGTGACTACAGTTGCACATATTATTCAGAAATTTAAGATCCACGGGACTGTAGCCAACCTCCCTGGACGTGGCCGCAGGAGGAGACGGATAATATGAATGGCAACAAAAGAACCCAGAACAACCTCTAAACACATTCATGGTGAACTCCAAGGCCAAGGTACATCAGTGTCAGATCGCACCATCTGTCGTTGTTTAAGCCAAAGTTTACTTCATGGGAGACGACCAAGGAGGACACCACTGTTGAAAACAAATCATAAAAAAGCCAGACTGGAATTTGCCAAACTGCATATTGACAAGCCACAAAGCTTCTGGGAGAATGTCCTATGGACAGACGAGACAAAACTGGAACTTTTTGGCAAGGCACATCAGCTCTATGTTCACAGACGCAAAAATGAAGCATACCAAGAAAAGAACACTGTCCCTACTGTGAAACATGGAGGAGAATCTGTTATGTTCTGGGGCTGCTTTGCTGCATCTGGCACAGGGTGTCTTGAATCTGTGCAGGGTACAATGAAATCTCAAGACTATCAAGGTATTCTAGAGAGAAATGTGCTGCCCAGTGTCAGACAGCTTGGTCTCAGTCGTAGGTCATGGGTCTTGCAACAGGATAATGACCCAAAACACACAGCTAAAAACACCCAAGAATGGCTAAGAGCCAAACATTGGACTATTCTAAAGTGGCCTTCTATGAGCCCTGATCTAAATCCTATTGAACATCTGTGGAAGGAGCTGAAACATGCCGTCTGGAGAAGGCACCCTTCAAACCTGAGACAACTGGAACAGTTTGCTCATGAGGAGTGGGCCAAAATACCTGTTGAGAGGTGCAGAAGTCTCATTGACAGTTACAGAAATCGTTTGATTGCAGTGATTGCCTCACAAGGTTGTGCAACAAAACATTAAGTTAAGGGTACCATCATTTTTGTCCAGGCCTGCTTCATGAGTTTGTTTTTTAAAAATAATTCTGTTGAACCACAATTCAAAAGCATTGTCTGATTTTCATTGGTTAACTTTCATAGACTTTTTATTTATTACCACTTTTGTCAGATTCAAGTTATTTCTGTGACCATTGTGGGTTTTTCTTTCATTAACAGAGGGGTACCAACAATTTTGTCCATGTGTGTATACACCTCACATAAAATCACAAAACATACACTACTGGGGGCTCCCCACCCCAACTCCCACCCCACAATGGGCATTCAAAGCACAATTACGTTGTGGGTCATTCAATTAGACAGATCAAACAAACCAGGTGGGTTCAAATTCACCCTAAACGTAATTACTAAAACAGCCAGCACCATTCTGACTACAAAATTTAACAAACAAATACCAATTAAACAAAAACACGCTGAAATTCAGTGCTACAACAGGCATGTCACCACACAGGTCAATAAAATTGTCATGCAAACACTCAACACAGGCTCGCAACTACACACCTCATCATGCCTACCGTACTCACTCTCTTTTCTCCTTTTTTTTTTTTTTTTTAAAATTTACAGGGGCACCAAACAGTGAAGCAACATATATTCATTCACATATACATATAGACATTCACATTAGAAAAAATTAAAGTTTAGGTAATCCCAACGTCCCTGGGTAGGCACCATCTTCTACACAGCCACGGAGGGCCTGGGCATCCCCACAGCATTCTCAAGTCCGGCCGCTGCCGCCCCCCAGGGTCGAAACACCCCTCTCTGGCCAACCTTGCTCCAACTTTCCAAACTGTTTTTTTCTTTCTGGGCTGAACCCTGCCGTCGACCAGCAGGGTAACCCGACCTGGTCTCCTGTGCCCGCCACGTTGTCTCAGGACCTCCTTCCTGTGTCATGCTGTCCCACCGACCCGGTCCAAACCTTCATCCTGACGATGGTGTTTAGCACTCTGTAGGACCACGCCAATTTTTCCCGCTCTGCTTACATGCCCTCCAGTTTCGGCAGTCCTCTTCACGGGGACCCCGCAGTGCCTTCCAGCACCCACACCATGGGTACCTCGGCCACCGGCACCGGGATCAACCCTCGCTGGGTTATTGTCACACCAGTCACCATTTACACCCAGCTCGCCAGACCAGCTCGCGTCCCGAACCGTGCCAAATTGTCCCACTCTGCTTTCTTCTCTCTTGGTCTCGAACGCTTCGACCCCCCGTGGTCGTGTTCCAGGGGCCGCCAAAGCCCGCTTCTCAGCGCTGCACGCTGTCACTGTGTCCAGCCGTTGCCGCTCACCTTTGTGGTTCACAGTGTCATCCTCACCAGCATCGTTCTCTGGTCCAGGCACCTCGACACAGCTTTTGACTCCCTTGTTCCTTGTGTCATGTTGTGTAGCCTCCATAATCGGCTCCTGTTCACCTCCAGGACATGCACCATCACCCTCGTCAGGCCCCCTCACCGACCTGGGCTCCTCACCGCTGCATTAAGCACTCTCGGTGTTGGCGCTCTGCTGCGCTGTCACTGTGTCCTGCGGCTGCTGCTCCTCCCTTGAGCCGTCAGCCTCTCTGGTCTCCCCTAACCGTTGTCCAGCCTCCCACTGCATGGCCTCCAGCTGCGGGGCTAACTCCTGCTATGCCACCTCTCCACTGGTGTTGGTCACACTTAACTCGGGCTCTCTCCATCTTCGCTCCGGCTCTGGCTGCTCGAGGGGTGAGGGTAATTCCGGGTCCTGCTCATCCTCCATCTTATCATCATCATCCAAGCTGTAGTCACTCTCTGAGTCCCATTCGCTGTCCGTTTCACTCACACTAAGATCTTCGCCACCCCATCACATTCTCGCCCCGGCATGCCACCTGGAACCTGAACACGGGAATGGTCTTCTTACCATACTGCACTGCCAGTGTGATACACCTGCTGTTCCCGGGGTCCTCGTCGTCTGGCAGTTCTGCCGCATCCGGGCGCCAGGGTGTGAGCCTCCGAACCTCGGCCTCACTCACGATGGAGCGCGGGGTGGCAGTGGCTAACAGCATGGGCACCCTCACACCACCCAGTTCCACCACCCATTGTGGTCCAGACCATCCTTCAGGTTGTGCGATGTTGACACCTTGTCCGCTGTCGTCAGTGGCCAGGGGCTCCTCCACACGTGGCCCTGGTTCTGCCTCGAGGCCCAGTTTCACACCCTTAGCCCTGTTTCAGCGTGAAACTACCCTGTCAGCTAGCCTGTCCATAGGCTCCGACTGAGCCGTTAGCTCTCCCAAGCTAACTAGCTCCGGTGTGTCCAGTGCCACCAGTCTCTTCGCCCTCAACTCTCTGGCCCTCGTCCACTCCATGAAGTGCGCCTCCATGAGCCCGACAGCCTCCACGTAGCTCTCACTTTTGCCCAGCGAGTTGAGAATCCTTCGGCCCTCCGCGCCGAGGTTACAGGCCAGGAGGGCCCGCCACTGTCTCCCGTCAAGCCAAGGGAAACCCAGCTAGTCGATATACTCCTCAAATTCCCGTTTCCACTGTGGCCACGAAATTAACGGCTCACCTGGGTTCTCCAGAAACGGCAACAGCCGCTGATTAAACCAGCACGCTCCCATTGGTCTCCTTGTCGCCAAATGTTATGTTGGGAAAATGACACGAGACCAAGAGCTTCTTGAGGGACATCCAACTCAGCTTTATTATACAGAACGCTCAACTATATACAGAGTGGGCCGTGCCCGCCTGACGTCATCTTGTGGGTGGGCACGGCATCCCAGACACCCAAATCCCATACACAACACTTCCTACAAATTAAATATCATTTTGAAGATCTTTCAATACAGAATATGGAAATAACGTTGCATCAGTTTTGAAAATGTCCTCAGAGTGACTCATTTTACCAGCACGGGTCATTTGTTTACAGCGTTAGCATCTTAGCAGCGGCGCTAACTAATGGAGCTACTGTTTGCGAGGCCACTTTATAAGGTCATCTTCCCATCCCTCGATAGTCATGGGAAGCGGTATGATTACATTACTGTTTTGAGGCCCAAGAGGCCGTGTTCCCGCATTTCTGATGCCGAAGTCATTTTTTTTTAACAAGGAAAATGTCCCGTTTTAATGACAACCATATGTTCTAAACTAGTACCCGAAGTTGCTACCATAATTCACGCAAGGCATCATGGGGCCTAGGAATAAGGTGGATTATGCAATTTGAAAATAAGATGATTTGCAGTTAAAATCAATTAAATCATCTTAAGAGGATGCAACATATTTAATTCAGTTCTTTCCTGAAGAAAGTAGTAAGTCTGAAATAAAGTCTGAAAGTCTAAAGTCTTGGTCACGTGTTTTCATGTCACACAAATTAAAAGTTTGGTTAAAATAAATAGGTTAAAAAAGATAGATTCTTATGAAAATGGTGACACTGAAAATTAAATAAGGCATAATGTGATCCCATATAGTTCAATAAGAAAATATTACAATTATAAATATAGATGGACAAAAATGAAGGAGAATGCAATAATTTAAAACAGAATAGGGATTTTATTTTAAGAAGTTACACAAAAACCTCTAAAGACCCTGGAAACACATACAACCTTGAACATTCAGGATCATTTTCTTTTATCCTTTGTCAATAAACGCCTATTTGTTTCTGATTTTAGTTTTGCCTGGAATCTGTTTTATTTTGTCCTGTGATTTTATTTTTGTGATCTTATATACACTATTTTTGTTTCCTAATCCTCTTGAAGTAAATTAAAAAAAAACCTTTTAGTGTTGCCAAGGTAAAAGTGTGTCCCATTTCTACCATTTTCAGTCACTTCATGCCCTCACAGACTCAGTGACCCGGGAGTGGGCGGGACTTCGCCTGGGAAGAAGAAGCTAGCTGCTATCCTTCCGGTGCTCCGCTCCTGTCTCTGGGATCAACATGGTTCAGCTGGTGGGTTCTCTCCGAAAAGAGCTCGCGGACTCGGTTTCCTCCTGCACGGTGCTGGTGGTGGGAGCAGGAGGCATCGGCTGTGAGCTGCTGAAGAACCTCGTTCTCACGGGCTTTAAAAACATCGAAGTGGTTCGTTTGTGTCCTTTTGTGCTTTTTTGTGTGTGTGTTAGCTCGCCGGCTAGCATGCTACCGCTGTCTTTGTGCCGTACCGGGGGTGGGGGAGTGTGGGCTTGGTAGCATCGGAGACGTGGCAATAAAATGTGTAAATTGTGGTGTGTTTTTTGTGTCCCTTCTGCACTGTGAAGTGGTCACACTCCTAGGTGAAGTTGGTCAAAAGGTGAGTTGTGTGTGGGTTTTTTTGCAGCAGAAACGTTTGGCGCCATTATGGCTGCTAACTTCTCTGTAATGAGACCGCTAGCTCACCAATGGAGCAGGGCTGCATACTAAAACACTATTTAACCATGTAGAGGAGTATTACTGTTGTATTGCTGTACAACTGGTACAATGACGTTTGAAAACGGACATTTTAACATCAGTTGTGTGCATTTTCTGTCGTCAGGTGTTAAAGGGTTTAGCTTTAAATATTGCTGGGTGCTATTAAAAAAAAGCATTGTGCAAAAGTTTTGGTGAGTGTCAATTAGTACAGAAGTTGTATCCCTATAACACAGGTGTCACACTGATTGCATGGAGGGCCAGAACCCTACGTATACCAAATGTCTTAAGGTGATTTCAGGGAATTTCTTCCCACTGATTGCTTATAAATGAAAACACCTGCTGAAGACACTGGGTGGAGGTAAAACATTGCAGGGTCTTGGCCCTCCTTGGAATGAATGTGACACCCCTGTCCTATGCAAAATGTCTATTGGTACTGAAGAGTTGACAATCCGACGAAAACATTTTCAGATCGACTCCTGCCTGCTGTGGCGTACAGTGCATCTGGAAAGTATTCACAGCGCTTCACTTTTTCCGCATTTTATGTTGGTCTTATTCCAAAATTGATTGAATTAATTTTTTCCTCAATTCTACACACAGTGCCCCACAATGACAACATAAAAAGTTTTGAGATTCTTGCAAATTTATTAAAAATAAACTAAGAAATCACATGTACATAAGTATTCACAGCCTTTGCTCAATACTTTGTTGATGCACCTTTAGCAACAATTACAGCCTCAAGTCTTTGAATATGACGCCACAAGCTTGGCACACCCATCTTTGGCAGTTTCGGTCATTCCTCTTTGCAGCACCTCTCAAGCTCAATCAGGTTGGATGGGAAGAGTCGGTGCACAGCCATTTTCAGATCTCTCCAGAGATGTTTATTTGCATTCAAGTCTGGGCTCTGACTGGGCCACTCAAGGACATTCACAGAGTTGTCCTGAAGCCACTTATTTGATATCTGGGCTGTGTGCTTGGGGTCGTTGTCCTGCTGAAAGATGTACCATCACCCCAGTTTGAGGTCAAAAGCACTCTGGAGCAGGTTTTCATCCAGGATGTCTCTGTACATTGCTGCATTCATTTCTCCCTCTATCCGGACTAGTCTCCCAGTTCCTGCTGCTGAAAAACATCTCCACAGCATGATGCTGCCACTACCACGCTTCACTGTAGAGATGGTATTGGCCTGGAGATAAGCGGTGCCTGGTTTCCCCCAAACATCACATCTGGTATTCACACCAAAGAGTTCAATCTTTGTCTCATCAAACCAGAGAATTTTGTTTCTGATGGTCTGAGAGTCTTTCAGGTGCCTTCTGGCAAACTCCACAGTCAGGCTGCCATGTGCCTTTTATGAAGGAGTGGCTTCTGTCTAGCCACTATACCATACAGGCCTGATTGGTGGATTGCTGCAGAGATGGTTGTCCTTCTGGAAGGTTCTCCTCTTTCCACAGAGGAATGCTGGAGCTCTGACAGTTAACATTGGGTTCTTGGTTACCTCCCTGATTAAAGGTGCCTTCACACCAAACACGAATGGGCGAATTTTTCGCGTGGCATGATTACATTATTACTCAATGTAAACACACAAGCAGACATGAATTCACCATCTGAGTGAGATGCAGACAGGCAAAGTTGCCTTTATAACTTCTGCAGCTGTGTTCAACCTGCTGTGGAAATCCCCAGAATAACCTCATGCTTAGGTTTACATTATCTGATGGAAGGCTTGCCTGAAAAGTTGTTTGTGCCTCCAAAACATCACAACATGATGGGTATTTCTGTTGCTAGCTTGCGAGCCTTGTTAGTACATTCGTGGCAGAAATCCATGGGTAAATAACTCTGACGTCCCGATTCAGCTGAGTAGCTACCAGTCCTCCTGTTTACAGGTGAGTGGCAGCCTCATTTTCAAATTAGTCTACTCGCTAGTGTTGATACTTTTACTCCAATGATGGCAGAATCTCAAAGCTAGCTCTATCCCCTGGACGCGAATGCACGATTTTGCATGTCCTCGCCTCTTTCCATTAACTTTATATGGATTTGTGCCACCATTTGGTGTGAAGGCACCTTTAGGCCCTTCTCACCCGATCGCTCAGTTTAGACGGCCGGCCAGCTCTAGGAAGAGTCCTGGTGGTTCCGAGCTTCTTCCATTTACGGATGATGGAGGCCACTGTGCTCATTGGGACCTTCAAAGCAGCAGAAATTTTTCTGTAACGGCTACAGACCAGTGGCCCTGACGTCCCATATGATGAAGACCCTGGAGAGACTGCTCCTTGCTCAGAGACTGCTCCTCGCTCTTCCCAGCGATGGATCCACTCCAGTTCGCCTACCAGCATGGCATTGGGGTGGAGGATGCGGTGATCTTCCTCCTTCACCGTTCTCTGTCCCACCTGGAGAAGCCCGGGAATGCGGTGAGGATCATGTTCTTTGACTTCTCCAGTGCTTTCATCACCATCCAACCGATGATCCTGAAGGACAAGCTGCTGTGCACAGGGGTGGTCCAGCACCTGTCATCATGGATCCTGGACTACCTCACAAACCGGCGTCAGTTTGTGAGAACCCGGGACTGTGTGTCCGACACGATCATTGGTAGCACGGGGGCCCCCCAGGGAACGGTTTTGGCTCCCTTCCTGCTCACCCTTTATACTGCGGACTTCTCACACAACACAACACACTGCCATCTACAGAAGTTCTGACGACTCTGCGATCGTTGGCCTCATCTCCAACGGAGACATACCTGCCAACTACTCCGGTTTTGCCGTAATGGTTCCGGTTTTCAAGACCCCATTCCGGGTTACGGCTTTATTAATCAAAATTACAGTTTTTCACTAAAAATTCAGTCAAAAATTTTAAATCGTAAAAAAAACACGAAAGCAATTCCAAACACGAGATCGCTAGGAATCGTATCTAAATTTAGGACATAGTAGTGTCAGTAGCGTTTCTTTTCGTGGTTCGCTGCTACGCTTTACCTGAAGCGTTTGCTAAGCTAATGCTATCGCTATTGAGGGTATTGAGGTTTCTATTCTCGCGAGAAATCCCGGAGAAGCGTGCGTACATGGCGAGATGTAAACACGATGTAAACTGCTGCAGACGTTCACACGACTGCACTTCAGCCCTGGCAAATGGACTATGGATTCGACATCAAAAGGGAGAATACATTTTATATAATGCCTAAGATTCTGAAGAACATGTGCTGTGTAACTGCAAGCCTTGTCATGCTTGGTGTATCATGTAAACACATAAAATATCAGAGCGATTTTGCCGTCTTTTACGCGCGTGTCTGTTAAACAGTGCTAGTATACCCTGCTGATATTTCTAGTCTTCTAGTTACCTCCGCCAAGGAGGTTATGTGATCATCAGCGTTGGTTTGTCTGTCTGTTTCTTTGTTAGCAAGATAACTCAAAAAGTTATGGACGGATTTTCATGAAGTTTTCACAGATTGTCAGAAATGGGGTATCCTACAGATGATTAGATTTTGGTGGTGATCTGGATCACCGTCTGGATCCAGGAATTTTTTAAAGGATTCTTTTTTTTTTTTTTTTTTTTTTTTTAATTTAACATTGCGAGATGGGGCCATTTTCAATATTTTATTTATGATGTTAAACACTGTATGGGGGGAACTGTGGCGCTTGGCGGAGGTCTGTGCTCTCAGAGTGCTTTTCTAGTATTCATAATACATCTGGCCTATTTGAAGTTCTATGCAGTGTTAAGATAGTCTTTTGAATGCAAATTTAATGAATGAATGAATCTTTATTTCGGATAGATGAAAAGTAAAGATTAAAAACAAAAATCCAACAAGGTCAAATTAAACAATAACTCCTCTGATTATACAGTTCAACATAAGTTATCTGACATGGGTGATGGCTGAAGCCGCAGCTTATATTGCCCACCCATATTCCATCCAAGAATTCAAAAGAAAAACAAAACAAGAGCCATTAAAATTCAGAACAAAGCTAAGACAAAATGTGACAAAAAAAAACTAAGTAACAACACAGACTGGATATGACAATCTTTATGTGATTTTACATGTCATCTTGTATATATGTTTGGAGTATTTCTTCCTTTAGTTTTTGTTTAAATTGTCCAAAAATTAGATCCAAAATCGTTCCATCATCTGACTCCTTGCACTGAAACCCAGTGTTGCTTGGTGGTAGTTCTCACTGAAGGTTTTTGAAATATACATGTTCCTCTGAAATGATATCGTTTCTCCCTTATTTGGAACAACTTTTGGATATTTGCGGGCAGTGATAGATTCTTCACTTTAAACATTATTACTGCAGTTTTAAAGTCAACCAGATCTTTCAACTTGAGAGCTTTTAATTTAAGAAAAAGTGGGTTTGTTGGTTCCCTGTAAGCAGCTTTGTTTATTATTCTAATAGCTCTCTTCTGAAGCATAAAGACTGGATATATGTTTGTTTTATATGTATTTCCCCATACTTCAGTACAATATGTCATGTATGGGAGTATTAATGAATGATACAAAGTATATAATGTGGGTTGATTCAGCAAGTATTTCGCTCTGTGTAGTATTGCAATTGATTTAGATATTTTACCTTTAATATATTTAATATGTGACTTCTATGTCAAATGCTTATTTGTTTCACTGTGGCCCCTGGACCCCGGCTAGCTACTAGGCTTTTCATGTTTGAAAGTTGAAGAAATATGAGGTTGTTAGCTACATTCTAACTTGATTTAATGCTAATATTTGTTTGGCGTCGGGGGGCTTTGCCCCCCTGAACCCCCCACCAGGACTTTGTCCTGGACCTACCGGGGCCTGCGGCCCCTGGACCCCAGCTAGCTACTAGGCTTTTCAGGTTTGAAAGTTGAAGAAATATGAGGTTGTTAGCTACATTTAACTAGATTTAATGCTAATATTTGTTTGGCAAATATTAGCATTATTATTATTAGCATTAGCATTATTAGCATTAGCATCGCCCCCCTGGACCCCGGTTAGCTGAATCAGAATCAGGTTTATTGCCATTGTTCATGTAGTACACAAACTAGGAATTTGTCTCGGTACAATGCTGCAACATTAAACATGATAAGATAAGAGAAATAAACTATACATGTAATAAAGTGTAGGATAAGATTAAGTGATACTGGTCAACAGTTAAAATATATATTAGCCAGCAGCAGATACTGTGGAGAACTATATAGTGCAGTCGGTAATGCAGGAAGAAAACAGTGATGATTGACATGAGTCTGGTTGAGCTGCTGTACATGGTGCACGAGAGTCACTTAGTGTTCAGCAGTCTAATGGCAGAGGGGAAGAAGCTGTTCATGTGACGGGAGGTTTTAGTCTGGATGGACCGAAGTCTTCTACCAGAGGGGAGGGGGGCAAACAGTACATGACCAGGGTGTGAGGGATCGGCTATGATCCGGCCAGCACGCCTCCGGGTCCTGGAGATGTACAGATCCTGGAGAGATGGGAGCTTGCAGCCGATCACCTTCTCAGCAGTGCGCACGACGCGCTGCAGCCTTAGTCTGTCCCTGGCAGTGGCTCCTGCGTACCACACGGTTATGGAGGTGGTGAGGATGGACTCGATGATGGCTGTGTAGAACTGCACTAACATCTTGGTGGGTAGCTTGAGCTTCCTCAGCTGCCGCAGGAAGAACATCCTCTGCTGGGCTTTTTTGATGAGTGAGCTGATGGTCAGCTCCCATTTGAGGTCCCTGGTGATGGTAGTGCCTAGGAAGCGGAAGGAATCAGCAGTGGTGATGGGAGAGCCTGAGAGGGTGAGGGGGGGCAGAGGAGTAGTGACTTTCCTGAAGTCTACAATCATCTCCACTGTCTTCAGAGCGTTCAGCTGCAGGTTGTTATTGCTGCACCAGGACGCCAGCTGGGCCACCTCTCTCCTGTAGGCGGACTCGTCGCCGTTGGAGATGAGCCCGATGAGGGTGGTGTCGTCCGCAAACTTGATCAACTTGACTAGGCTTTTCAGGTTTGAAAAGTTGGCAGGTATGCGGAGATGAAGCTGAGTACAGAGGGCTTATCCAGGACTTTGTGGACTGGTGCTATCGGAACTGCCTCCAGATCAACGCGAGGAAAACTAAGGAGCTGGTGGTGGACTGCTGCAGGCAAGGACAACCCCTCACAGCACCAGTAAATATACAGGGAACAAACATCGAGATGGTGACATCCTACAAGTACCTGGGTGTTCATCTGAACAATAAACTAGTCTGGTCACACAATACCGACGCACTCTACAAGAAGGGAGAGCGCAGGCTGTTCCTACTGAGGAGGCTCAGGTCTTTTGGTGTACAAGGGGCACTGCTGAAGACATTCTACGACACGGTGGTGGCATCAGCCATCACTTTTGGTGTGGTCTGCTGGGGCAACAGCATTACAGCAGCCGATAGGAAGAGACTGAACAAACTCCTGTCTCAGTGCAAATGTCAACTTTTCCATCAAATAAATGTCCTGAATCACATTAATCCAATCTTCAGGTGTAGG